>JACEGR010005935.1:0-66828 GCA_014170235.1 Listronotus bonariensis | reverse complement strand
TATTATTATTAATAAAAAATATTTGGTTTAGGATAATAAAAATAAAATAAATAATAGGTAAAAGTCAAACCCTTTTAAGCTAATAATAGAAAAGAAATTAGAAATTATTCGACATAACTTACAGTGGGATTTAGATATAAATAGTTTTAAACTGGAAAATGATTTCAAACTCAAACTCAAACTCTCTTTATTCACTAGAAAATCATACAATGATTGAAGTTTCGTTAATAATTTTCTTAAGTCTAATTTAAAATACAGTTAAAACAAATTGTATATGGACAATAAAATTATAAAAAGCAAAAGTATATGTATAGGCAAATTCAATCATTTAGTAAATAGTATAAAATAACATATATAAATAAAATAAAATAACAGGCACATAATGATTAATTAAAATTAGGAATGGTTAAATCACAGGTCGTTGGGTTTAGAAATTCATTCAGAGAATAGAAGGAGTTATTAAGACACGCGGTTAATTTGAAGTTAGATCACCAAATAGTACTATAAAATTGTGCAAATATTGTAATGCTGTCACGAACTAATAATTAATTACAGATTTTATTTAAACTCAAAAAAATGGTGAATTTAAAATTTAGTTGGTTGTAGGAAAAACAAATACAATAAGTTAATTACTAAATATTTAAATCTTAATTAGAAAGTGAAAAAATGTAACTATTCTCCAGATACTTTTAATCCGCCACTGAATTTGGCGGACACTAAGGGGTTCGTCTATATGAAAATAATAATAGTCTGGCAACATATTTTTCCTGAACCAAATATGTCACCTGGGGTATTGAACACTTATAGCAAAATCACTTAAAAAGAAATATAAAAATATATTTAAAATTAGAATACAATTTTACCAGCTAATAATATAAAAGGCGTACACACCCCTTTCTTAATCTCTAACTGTCCACAATGAAAACACCCAGAGTTTTAGAGTCAGGGTTCTACTACCCTTTTTTAAAATTGTCTTGTGTTTAAATGTTAAATTTTCGATAATTTGTTTGGCTGGTTATACAGACCTGACCGGCTTTTGTTTTATTATTATAATTTTGACCTAAAAAATTTTTAACTCGTAGATTTGAACCTTGAAATTCTCCTTTAACCTCAAAATTTTTGACACCCTGTATAATGGCAATTCATTTTTTTAAATTCATTCTAAGGCTAGTTATTAAAATACGTATGTTTAATTAATACTGAATGTACCAAAAATTTTAATAATTTAAATTTTTAAATTTAAACTATTTTCAATGACTTTATTCATAAAATCGGGGAGAAAAAAATTTTAGTGATACTGTGATACACATATTAGTATTTTAAAAATTTTGAGGTAATTTTTTAAAATTTAAATATAACCTTGACCATAATTATTTAAGCAAACCTGTTTAAATATTATATTAAAACAATATTTAACTTTTCTGCATTTAGTTTATTTTAAAATGTCAATTTAAGGTATCACACACCCAATGTTGTCTACATCAAAACAGAGGATCCCGATTTACCAGCGTTTTATTTTGACCCCCTGATCAATCCCATTTCACATAGACACGCGGTTAAAAGTTTGGAGCCACTTCCGGACGATGAAGAAGAATTTGTTTTGCCCGAAAGTGTTCAGGCCTTTTGCAGGAAACTCCTTTGTACACCGATAATACTGCTAATGGAATTGCTCTTTTATGGGCGCCAAGACCATTTAATATGCGGTCAGGTAGGTTTTTCTTTAACAGTTATTTTCCATTGTAATAAACAAAATGGACTCCATGTTGTGCAAAACAACTTATTATTATTGGCGGCTCGTGAAATTTTTTAGTGTGAGGGCACAAGCAAAAAAAAAGTAATATTAGTAAACTGTATATAAAAGTTACCCTCTTAGTTTCTCTTCAAAAGGCAAACTGTTAATTTAGTAAAAATATGATCATATAAGATTACACAAACTGTTATTTTGTAGTAGGAATTGCACCGCATTTATTTCCAGTTGTAGAGTAGATCAATTTGTAAATTATAACATCACATAACGTTCAACATACGAACTAATTAACTATACTTTTTAAAATTTAACATATAATTATAATCAACAATAAATATTGCTACTAAAACTGTACAGGACACTACCGTTTGACCTGCGACTTCTGCCTGGAGACACGTAAATTTGTGCCCACTTTCTGTACTGATTTCGCGTAAAAGGGACGTATGTTACTTGAGTAAAATAAATAGACAAAGCGGGCAGCATTCTCGCGTTTCCCAAATCCCCGGCTTGGGAAGAAACTTGTTATTTAGGCGTTGCTGCGTGAGTAATCTTAGAAGTAAGTTTTGCACAGAGCGTTTAGAAGTGTTCTAATAGGATTAGTAAAAATCTGAAATTAAATTATATTTAACAAAATCCTTGTTTTTTGTGTTTATTTGAAGGGTGGTCACGTTTCCCTGTGCTCTTTAGTACCGGCCGCTACTGCTTATTATTTTCTTGAATGGTAAATTTTTATAAACATGTTTTTTTAAGGTCGTACAAGAAGGGCTATAGATGTTCCACTAGTCAAATCATGGTATATGGAGCACAGTCCACCTGGTCAGCCCGTTAAAGTTAGAGTAAGCTACCAGAAACTATTAAAATACTATGTCCTAAATGCTTTGAAGCAAAGGCCACCCAAACCACAGAAGAAACGGTATTTATTCAGGTAAATTTTTTAAAACCATGTATTTAAAGAATGTTTGAAACTACTAAAGGGTATGTAATACTGACATTTTACTCAAAAAATAAATTTGGGAAAGTTTCTAAAAATAGTATGTCAAAAGCATATTTTTTAGTAATGACATTAGTGTCAAGCATTTTCTTTTATTATTTAGATCATTTAAGTCTACGAAATTCTTCCAAACGACAACTTTGGACTGGGTAGAGTCTGGACTTCAAGTATGCAGACAAGGGTACAATATGCTTAACCTGCTTATTCACAGAAAAAATTTGAACTATCTTCATTTAGATTATAACTTCAACCTAAAACCCGTTAAGACTTTGACTACGAAAGAAAGAAAGAAATCCTGATTTGGAAATGGTAAGGATTTATTAAACATTTATTAACAATTATCATCTCTTAAAGCTATTTCATACAGACGCGAAAAGCGAATTGCAAAACGCGAATTTTATTCTCATTGGTCAATTTCAAATAAAATTAAAGGCGGGCAATTTAAAATTAAGATAGTTTAAAGACGTTACAAATTCGCAAGATTTAAAATCTAGTGGGCGGGAATCTTGAGATCATTTCAATTTCTGGCGAATATTCGTGTGCGCACATACAGGCGCACGGGTAGAAAGGTTATTTGTCATATGTTATTTTAAAAACAATTTTGTTATTGTTATATGTCATTCTATTAGCTGTATGGAACGTATTTTTGTGTTCATTTTCTTATTAAGTATTTTGTGTTTTTTGATCTTTATATATATATATATATATATATATATATATATATATATATATATATATTTGCAGCAATTCTACGTCTTCGTTGCCAAATAAATGTGCCATATTCTTTATTCGTCACAACGAAGAAATATATTATTAAAAGAAATTAGGAAAATTTCAAAAGAATCCAAGCGTAGCGTCACCACCAAAATAAAACCAATATAGAAATTTGTAGGTTATGTTGTTGCCTAGAATTTCGGAGAATTTCGCAGCTGTATGAACATGGAAAAAAAGCGAATTTTTTGGGCAAATATTCGCTTCCGCAATTCGCTTTTCGCGTCTGTATGAACTAGCTTTTAGAAATAAAACGCTTTAATAGGAACACCACTACGGCATCGTCTGATATCAGGTCCCTATTCGGTTCCCGCCTACTGAATCCAACTGGCGTAATTAATTATTATAATATTAAAAATAAAAATAGTTGTGGTGCATTAAACACCGAATTTTTGGATTACTTGTTTATTGTTGAAAACTATAAACACTTAAATAAAACAAATACACGCACTACCACCAAGACAGCTCCAAATTGCCGCGCTCTTATAAACGAAAATATCTGTTTTAACTATGTATGTGTAATAAATTGGCGACACGGTACCATTGCCATGAAAATAATCTCGTCGTTAAGGGTGGGTAGAGCTTGACAGCCATTAGGGTTAGGAAGTCCCGGTGTTCTTACAGCGTTTGAACTCTAGCAATCGAATTATGTGATATTTTTATTTTATCTCTTTTTTGTTTAAGCTTTCCACTTGTGCAGAGAAATTCTTCGACTTACAAAATTAATAATCGATTCTCATGTCCAGTATCGACTTAATAATGTGGACGCATTTCAATTGGCGGACGGTCTACAATATATATTTTTGCACATGTAGGTCAATTAACAGGAATGTATAGGTACAAGTACAAACTTATGAGACAGATCAGAATGTGCAAGGATTTGAAAGTTAAGATATTTTTTAAAAAGGATGTTCTGACTTTTAATTTTAAGCGGATAAAATATTTTGAGGCAGTAGACTTAAAAATACACAAAACTATTAATTAATATTTATAGTTTATTTATTAAGCTGATTAGCGTTTAACCAAGCGCAGATTCGTCTTTTTGCACTTTCACTGAATTAAGCTTTCTAATACAATATGCGCCTCGTTACTAGTAATCATAATAGCTTATGACTAACCAAAAACGAGTAACATTATAAATAAATAATAAATATATGTGTGGTTTATCAGCTTTTTCATTTTAATCCTTTCAAATGAAAAATATATCGTCCACAAACCATTATTTTCCACACTAAAAGTGTCTTCACCATGCATAATCAAGTGAAACTCAACTTTCTTGTGGTAAACGTTTGTTTATTATTTTAGAAGTGGATTAAAAACTTTGTTTTTATGTTGAGCATCCTATACTAATAATTGTTGGTATATTTTTCAAATCACCCATGACAATAATATAACAGCAAGCACATTTTTATAAGTAGTCGTCATCTACTACCTAAACCTTGTTTTCATACTTAGATTAGCTTGAACAGATGCAACTTCCAAAAATTAATACTTACCAAGAAAGATGCACAAAATGGGGCATGTTGTTATACAAATATGGAAATGCTATCCTGTATTCAGTACGGATGGGTTGTCTTATAATAATCTTGTTAATGTCATTAAATTCGTTCCAGTCTTCATCACTAAAAAAAGCTTACATAAAATATAGAAAATTATAAAAAAATTAGTTAAGCACACTTTGTATTTCTTCTAAATAAACAACAAAGCCAGTCCGATTAGTCACCCTATCAGGGATGTTGCTAGTGCTAGTGTTTAACACACTGAGAGTCAATTTGGAGGTATCAAGCTGGCACAACAGAGTGTGTGCCTAATGCCGTTTTTTTTTAATTATAAAAAAAAACAGATTATACGTACGCTGGATTCATATCCTTAATAAGAGGTTCAAATTTCGGACCACCAGGAATGGCCATATTCAGCGCTTTGGCTGTAAAGAAACTTTTTGTGTCAAATAAATAAAAGTAATTATTATCAACCAGATCAGTCAAAAGCTGATTGGCTAAACGGTATAAAGTAGCCATCATAGGAAGTGAGAGATTCCATCTACGATAGGTTGCGCCATTCACATACTTTGTACCAACCTAAAAAATATAATAAAATATACAAAAATGTATCCAGAGACAAATAATAAATTAAACTTGGTATGTAAATCACCAAAACTGTGAGTTCAATATATGTCTACATACCAGGGGTTTATGATCATAAAACCATTTTGCAATAGCATAATCTTCATCTTGATCTAGCTCTATCTGAATAGCTTCAAGAGGCTCTACATCTAAAACATTGTCTGCATAATCAAGTGGAGGTTCTTCATCATCAAATGGGGGAAACGCATTCTTTTAAAATGCCGACGATCTCGTTTCTCTCTTCTCATCATGATCCACATTGTTCTACAAAATATTGTTTAACAAATCAAAACTGAATAACCTCGTAAATAACTAATTAAAAATATTTCTACTAATAAAAAAACCTAATTTAATACATAGTTTGTTAAATAAACATAAAACTACACTAAAGTAATATAAAAAGATCTTGCCGAGCCAGTGTTGAATTGTGTGAAATTTCTTACTTGATTTTATAGCTGAAACTTACCCCCACTGAGCTATATAAACTGGCTCAATCACCCACGGTATTTCATTAACAAAAGTAATTGCACCAGTAATATGGTATAAAACTTTCACATCTCTTATTTGCTCCCAAGGCATTGGCATATTTTCGAGTAGCTTCATTACTGCATGTGGCATATATTTTAGGGCACTAAAATTTAAAAAAAAAAATAATTATACCCTGTATAAACAAAAAACAATCTTTCATCGTTTCACTATATTTTCAGCCTTAGTCTTGCCAATTTAAACTAGCTATAAACCCTTTCTTGCATCGCCGACCTTAAAAAGTATAGTTATTTTTATGTAATAACCTTATCTAGTATTTATATTTTTTCAAACATGATCTATAAGATTACCCTTATGTTCCTCCTGTTTAATAAAATTTTATGCTTAAAAGAATGAAAACAAATGACAAAAAGACCTACCCCAAATATACACGTTTGTCATGCCTGTATTTCCGACTACTCATATCACCATGATCTCTTATAATTTTCCGGATGTGCTCTGGAGGCATATCTTCCTTTGTGCTTCTACAAAACCTAGTTTTCTCTTGTCTGCGAAACGTTTTGATTGCAACTGATGCCATTTTTGAGCTAAAACATAATTTAAAATAAAATATATAAAGATTTCCAATTAGGACTATCGCAAAATCTAAAATATTCAAATTCAAAATACTTTTATTCATCACTCAAAGGTTACACAATGGGTATAAACTTATCAGACTAGTCACTTATTAAAAATAAAAAATATATGTCAAATTTAAACAATAACAAAATAAACTAAATAAATATAGGACTATTCACCAGACAAAAGTATTGTATATCAGTCGCGCCTTAATATCTAAAATTCTAAAAACTCTTCGACAGAGTAAAACGCGTGCATTATTAAAAATTTCTTAATTTTATTAATAAAACCTCTCTCATTTAAGGTTATATCGACTAGCGTACTAGTTTTGTTATAACACTTAATACCCATGTATACCGGAGAAGCTTGTGAAAAGCTTAATCGAGAAAATGGCTGATGTATCTGTAAAGAACTCCAAGTATCATAACAGTGAATATCACTATTATGGGTAATTAAAGAGAACAAACTTAGATCTAGAGTATTATGCCCAGATAACAAATTAATGGGTGTTTAGATATAACCACTAAAAATTGCATGGTAAATTAAAAAAATAATAATTTTGTTGAATCATCTTTTATTTTTTACAGCATCTTCGGACAGGGTCTAATCCGACAGATTTTAAAACCGGTCTTATCAAAAATATCAACAATCGCATAGCAAAATATTAATATTATATTGTTTATTGGCGCTCGTTCACCTGTGTGATTGACCAGCACTCACCCATGAGATAAGCCAGATTACGAGCTTGAAAGTGACAGATATCACAACATTATCACTTTACTACATTAATTTTTAATGATTTAATATTATAAAGTAAATATTTCCTGCAGGAAATGCTTACTGATAACCTTGTTCTTGTTTTTGCAAGTTTTTATGTAATTCAGAAAAGAGGTAACAAACAAAAGAATAATATTTAATTTTCACATATACTGGGTGTCCCTGAAAGGTGCGGAAAAAAGCTACCACAGATTCCTGAGACTAAAATATGAAGCTCTAACCCAATTTACCTTAGTCAAAAAGTGGATGGCTTTGGAGATACAGGGTGTCATAAATTTATTGTGGTTTAAGCTTCTTATAAATAATTTTGTTAAAAAGTCTATTGTCACAATATTTGGCTATAATAGGCCTTAAAAGTGAGAAATTAGAATTTGTTTATTTATTTATTTATTTATTCATAAATTCACAAACTCTACATTTATAAATTTACAAAAAAAAAACCCGCTCAACAGAGAATCCATTTACAGAGCAGGTACAATTTTTATACATATGTATATACATAATAATATAAAACAATAAAAACACTACAATAAAATAACAAAAAATGTAAAAGTTGCCAACACAAAAGACAGTAAACAGTAAAGGAAGTGAACATACTTCCAAATTAATTTTCCAGAACCCGGCCAAGAATAGTTCTAAACGAGTTAAGACTTACAGAAAAGATATCGCAATGAGCCTGGATTTCATTATAACCAGCGCACATCCTATACAGAGGTGAATTTAGAAAGTTATTATTCCTTGCAACCCTCCGCTGATAAAAGGTGTTGGAACATCTAGTAGCATATGGAGGCACATGGAACGGAACAAGTGACAAAAGTGCTGGATCATCAATTTCATTGTGCAAAATCTTGTACAGATAAAGAAGAGCATGCACATTTCTTCTTTTTGACAGGGTATGCAGATTATATCTCTGTAATAAATATGATTTTGATATGTTAAAATCGTACATGCCAGTTTCCTTATAGTACAAGTATCGCAAAAATTTATTTTGCACTTTTTCAATTGCGTATCCGTGACACTGGTAGTAGGGACTCCACACAACCGAACAGTATTCCAATATACTGCGGACATAATTAAAAAATAAAACTCTGATACAATTAATATTGCTGAACTCACGAGTGTTTCTTACTATAAAACCGTACATGCTCATAGCTCTACCCACAATATCTTCCACATGCCTGTTAAATGAAATGAAAGGCCACTGTCAAACAAAACCCCCAAATCCCTTACTTCCTCTACTCTCGTAAGAATTGAGCCATCTATTTTATATGGAAATATATATTGTTATTAATTTATTGTTAACTTTAGAGGGCGCCACCTTCGGTGTCTTGCACAAATTAAAAACATAACTTTTTTGAGCCACTTGGTATGAAACTTAAAAAAAAATTCTTTAACATATTTTACAAAAGGCATACTTGATAGATGTTGATTTAGGCAGACGTTTCTGAGATATCTGGATTTTAAAAAATCACTTTCCGTATAGTGAGGTCTAAGTAATACAGGGTGTTTTAGACTTAGATGCTAATCTTTTAGAGTATGAGTTCTCACGTGATTTTAAGAAGAAAAGTTTATATAAACCTATGTCCTAAATGGCTCAAAAAAAATAAATCTTTTAGGACATAGGTTTATTGGAACTTTTTTTCTTAAAATCACCAAAGGATTTACACTATAAAATATTAGCACCCAATTTAATAACACTCTTTATAGCTTAGATCTGGCCGTACAGGAAGTGATTTTTTAAAATCCAGATATCTAAAAAACGGTTGCCTAAATCAACTTTAATCAAGTATACCTTTATTACATAAAATATGTTGAAGAGTAAAAATATTTCTTTAAAAGTTACATACAGAGTGATTAAAAGATATTTCCTTTTTAATTTGTTCAAGAAACCGCAGGTGGCGCCCCTAAAGTTAACAATCCAATTGATAGCAGATTCTCATTTCTTACCTTTTAAAACCTTTTCTAGTCAAATATTGTGACAATACACCTATAATTACCAAAATTATTTATAAACAACTAAAACCAGAATAAATTTTTAACACCCTGTATCTCCGAAATCACCCACTTTTGGACTAACGTAATTTGGGTTAGATCGTCGTATCCTATAATTACCAAAATTATTTATAAACAACTAAAACCAGAATAAATTTTTAACACCCTGTATCTCCGAAATCACCCACTTTTGGACTAACGTAAGTTGGGTTAGATCGTCGTATTTTAGCCTCAGGAATCTGTGCTACCTTTTTTCCTCACCTTTTAGAGACACCCTGTATATTTAATTTACTGGTTTTATGTAAGTAGTCATTGCATTACATTGTAATTAAAAAGTTAAATATTTTGAAGCAGAAGTGTCAAAAAAATCCTATGAGGTAAAATAAATAAAAGAAAGAATAAACACCAGTGGTCAGATTTAAAATTTAGATGTACTATACTTTGGGCACTTTATATTGAGAAAAATACCTAGTAGGTAACTATGATTACTAACATTTTAAAGCAATAAAATACTTTTTTGGTAATTGTTTACAAACCGGACGCATCGCCGATTTTAATGAAATTTGGTTTACAGGGGTTTTTTGGGCGCTGATTACAAATCTGAAAGAATTTTAAGTCAGCCATGTTTCGTTTTCGAGATATTCATTATCAAACTTGAATAGACAACTAACCTAAATTTACCATATTCCCCTTTCTTCTTGCATGCTTCATGAAGCTATTACGTTTTATGGAAAAAATGGGTTTTTAGGATGTGGAAATCACACATTAAGTGCAAATTTAGCTTTAAATCAAGAATTGTTCACAAAAAGAAGGGAGAATATAGTAAAAATAAGGTAATTTTGCTTTAGCTAATGATGAATATTTCAAAAACATAATGTGTCCAATCAAAATTTTTTTGATTCATAATCATCGCCCCATATACCAAAATCATTTTTTTAAGCTGCATAAATTACTTATATAACATTCTTGTTTAGATATCACCTATAAGGTGTATTACTTCAATAACACAGTATAAAACTACAAGTTGGAAACACTATCAAAACTTGTTGATCAAATAAATATAATAAATAATAAAAAACAAATAATTAAAATCGGCGATGCGGCTGGTTTGTAAACGATTACCAATTTTTTATTGTGGTAATTAGGGTGACTGACTTTTTAAACCAATTTAATACTTTTTCAAATGTTTTTCTCAATTTAAAGTCGAGTCCCAAAATATAGTGTTTCCCAATGCAACCAAATATGTTATTGTAGTTTTAATAGAATTATAACCCCAATGACCTTTTATCCTTTACAGGAAACGAAACTTGTTTACATTTGATTACGATCAGACATTAAAAATTTCTCTGATTTGACTGGACAATTTGCTTTCAAGACAATTTTGCTTAAGTCATAGGGCAAGCGCTAGTGCCACTTTTGCTATTTTATATTAAAAGTCTTGGCTTTTGCCATGCTTGCATTTATTTATTTTTTTTATCTTTTGACATCCCACGAAGGTCTATGCCTAAATACCAGAGTACCGTGGGTGTCGGGTTATTAGATGTTTAACCCATCGTTCCCCTGTTCCGTCAACGTTGTCCAAGCACTGAAACATGCAGTTGCATTTCACAGCACCTTTTAGACAACGCGGTAGTGCCACCACGGTCGTTATTTTTAAATAACTACTACCTAAATATGTCTCCCCCGCTGGGAATCGAACCGCCGACCTCTGGCTTCGAAGATCAAAGCTCTGTCCACTAGGCCACGGGGAGACATGTTAATACAATTTTTACTGGTAATACTATATAAGAATATTGTCTAAACTTTAAGGTGATTTTGATATCAGAATTCTATAGTTATTATTATGTTCATATTAAATTATCATTACATTTAATTATTTACAGGTTTTTCTTTTTGTTTTGAATCACGGAAAATTGACTAAACAACATGACAACGTCAGTCAGTTCATTTATAAGTAAAGTATGTGTAGAATGGCGAATGCGCAACCGAATGTAAGGGTGGGTAAAACATCAAGTTTTTTTAAAGGAATGCATATTATTTTGTATGATTAATAGATTAGAATACTTTTAATACCATAATAATTTGAAATAAAAAGATCATGATTTTCAATCTATTATTTAAAATATTCTGAATTTACCATGTCTAGTTAGTAACTAACTAAAATTTCTTGGTTTTAAATTATAATGTGTAGGCATCATATTTTACATTGCAAGCACAAAAACGCCATAAACTAGCAAGCAAAATAAAATGGCATCCAAAAAATTAGGAATATACATTTTTAGTAATACAATCTTTTAAATTAAGCTACCTATCCAGTTTTTATTCTATATTTTATTTATTTTTTAAATGTTTATTCCTTTATTTAAAAAAAAAACACATATAAAAGGGGATTTATCAGTATAAAAAGGGTTAGGCGATGTCAGGGATAATTTTCACTCATGTTTCTTTACATCATCTAAATGACCAATTGGGCTTTAAAAGAAGTTTCTATTTAAAAAATAAATACATAGGACAATCATCAATGTCTATGTCATAAATAATCAGTAACCCCACATCCTTATAAACAAAATGAAGTTTTATTTTTGAGAATGTAAGGTATATTTTTTATATCCACATTATAAAACGTAAAATTATACATACCCAAATCTTATTTAGAAAAGTTTTGCAAGTTTATCTCATTCTTATTTGGTGTTATTTTTTGCTTATTTTATTATTTCCTTAGAATGGCACGCCTCTGGCAATCGAAATGCACTCCGTCATTATATTATTTACAGTGTTGCCAACACAGAGGTATTTGTAAACAAAGGCAAATTATTTTGATTTGTTTTCTTTGTCACACACATTTGTGTTTTCATGTTTAGTATTTTAATCATGGCAACAAAACAAACGGCATTTTAGCATTGAAAAAACAAGTAATGTTTGGTCTGTTGTGAATAGTCTAAGTATAACCCCCATTTAATTTTCAGGGATATATTTAAAAGGATGCTTAGGCTGAAAGTTACTAAATAAACCAATTACCTTTTTCCTGTAGTTTATCTTCTGTCATTACATCAGGCTTGGGATGAGGAGGAGGCAATTGCTGCTGTAATGCATGTGCATGGGCCTGTGCAGCTGCAGCTTGAGCTTGAGCATGTGCTGCTGCTAGCTGCTGTTGAGCCATCATCTGGGCCCAAGGATTGGGGCCCAGCAAGTAAGGTGGCATAGACATATTTTCCACTTATAAGAACCTGTACAACCACAGAAAAAACAATTACTAAGAGCAACAAAATGTATTTGAACTAATATATTTAATTAATTGTAAAAGTTTAAACCATTAAGCCAGCCACGCACTCGCAACTTTTTTTCAGCAACTAAAAAATTTTAATAATGACATGTATTTGTTTTCATGTGATACTGCGCATTAGCAACTTTTTAATCATGGCAACTAAAAAATTACATCTTGATGTATTTTGAAGGCAATTGAAACCTAATACCGTTTTTGGTTCTCCTTTTTTCTGTTTTTCAAAATAAAAGCAGGAATTACTGCTGTTTCAGTGAAATTAAAAAAGAACACCCTGGAAGGAAAGTGTCCGAAAAACAAATTTATTAGCCTATTTTTGTTTGAGAAACTTTTATGTTGGTCGACAAAAAAGTTGCTATTGCCCGGCTAGCCTTAAAGTTTTTGAGCAATTGTATTTTTTTGTTGGTGTTTTTTTATATTTTCAATAAGAAACTCTCAGTATTAATAGATATTTAGCGGACACAAAATATTGATTTGCATTACACACACTTGATAATTATCTTCGAAGAAGGTCCATTGGCAGTAACCACAACAAATCCTTAAAATTTAAAAATATATGTATACTATATACAGGCACCCAAATAACAATCTCATAATGTATAAATGTCTTTAGTATGTGAAATAAAAAGGAAATTAAACTGCAATTAAGATATATAAAAGCTTTATTTTCTTAAATAAAAGGTTATGTGCAGCATTTAATCCACAGTCACAGGTTGATGAAAGTACCGAAAAAATCTAATAGGTAAACTTACCTGCTAAAACAAATTATTTTAATGATTTCATTATTTATATTGAAGAGTTATTAGCATGAAATCTTTCCTATTTAGTTGTAAACTCCTAAAACGTTTTAGGTCGAAACACAAGCGATTTTTATGTTTTAGTGCATATGTCAACATCACGATCATTTAAAGATCCGCCATATTGAAATAGTGTGAACCAGAAAATTTTCTGCTTTGTAATTGGCTCTTCGTGATCACGTGGCCCTAAATTTGTGTTTATAAAGTACAAAAGATCACTAAATGAATGGTCAAATTGAAAGGGAGTAACTAAAGATGCTGCGTTACGGCTTTAACAAAACCAATAAATATCTGCACCGTACTCAAAGTCTAGAAGGCTATGAAACATTTTGTTTTCAGTTTTTTTTTATTTATTTGTAATTTTGTTTTTAGTATAAAACACGAATAGAAGTATTAAAGCATAGTTAACTATAAACATTGACAATTTTAAAACTAATAATGGATGAGGCTTTAAAATTACAAAGAATATTACAAAATGTAGATTTAGAAGCCAATCTAGTCGACGCAGTAGAACTGGAGTTTAAGAAAAGTGTACAATTTTTGAAAAACTTTTCAAAGTTCCTTAGTTTCTACAAACGAGAAAGTGATGAAGTTAAATTTGTTATGGTAAAAGATTTAGCCGAAATGTCGAGCGATCCAAAAAAGAATAAAAACTCCCATGAGTATATTATCTTTGATTTTGAAACAGGATATCATCAGCTTAAATTAGCTTTACCAGAAAACATGGATATTACTTATTGTGTGCTGGAACTCTTTTCTAATTGCTTAATTTACTTAATTAATGTAATTCACAAAGGACCGGAAAATGTAACGAATATCTATGAAGATTTTTAGCTCTCAAGGTCTGCATTGACATTTTTAGCGACACTGCCGTTGTTTTGGATACAAATGGCTTTAAGCATGTTGTAAACATGTTTATTGCTGATCTAATAAAAATTTTGACTGCTGGGTCTCAAAGAAATATAATGGTATGTCTCACTGTTTTGTTAAATCTTTAGTAAGGTGATTGTTTATTTATCGGACACCTTGCTAATTTTGATGATTTTTGGCATACGGGAGCGTTTTTGGGGTGCTGATTGCGAATCTGAAAAAATGTTCAGTTTGCAAAGTCAAGTTCGAGATATCCATCATCAAAATTAAAAAACAAATTTACTTTTCATTTCCTTCTTCTTTTGCAAATAATTCTCGATTTCAAGCTAAATTGGCACTTAATATTTAATTTTCACCTCTATCAATGAAAACATCGCCCACATTAACTCCCTAAGTAAAATTAACCTTAACCCTCATAATGGTTTTTCGGTTCGAAACGTCGCATAAATATAAAGTGTGATATGTCGTTAGGATAGATAGGATGGTCCAACCAAAACTTACGACGTTAATTATAAATAAAACATTTAATTACCTATATTACATATAAATATATTAGAAGGATCTATGACAATTGTCTAAAACAAAATATTGGCCAAATGCTCGCCACGACTTTCGTGACATAGGTTTATCTGACGGTCCACATTTTTAATAACTCCGAGAGATAACTTGAGTTTTAATGTCGTTCATGTGCCGAATTATCTCATTCTTCGTACAAGCAGAATTGCTGCATTTGGGTAAATTGAAGTCCAAGGGTGATTGTTGAAAAGCCGATGCATCCACAAAAAGTGACTGTTTGGTGCGGTTTATTAATTCTTTTAGAGGTACGTAGATTTATCATCGAAAATAAGATGAGCCAAGAAGTTACCGTGATTCTTGTGACCAGAAATTGAGAATATGGATCTGGACGATATGTGGTTGTAACAGGATGGTATGCCACTTGCCACACAGCCAACGAAACAATGGGCGCATTCGGGTTGTCCTAGCGGCCGAGATTGCTTAGTTAGAAGTCACCCTGAATGCAAAGCTGGTTATTGCTTTTTCGATAGTAGCGGCGCCAGGGGTGGGCGAGGTGTGGCGAGCGCCCAACCTAAATTGTCCTCGCCCAACCTGCTAAATAGGCAAAAGCCTTGTTAAAAAAAAATTATCTCGTTTATATAAATTACCGGGAATTAAATCGTCGTTCTAAAAAATATAGTTAAAGTGTAAAAAAAAATTCTTTAATTTTTATCTACATAAACGGGTGAATTTGGTATTTCTGCCCATTATAATTTATTCCTTTGTCGGCAGACGACATAGCGATGCGGCTTTTATGAAGTTTTTTTTGCGTCAAGGCGCTTATCTCTCGGACTGGGAAATCAAAGCATCTACCGCAAAGTGCCCTGTAAAAAAATTAACACTTGCGTTTGTGCTCACAATTTTTTCTTTGATTTTTATATTATTGAAAACATAAAAGTTTATTTCAGATTTGACTACTTAAAAGGCAAGTTGATTTTAATCTGAAAGCGTTTATTTTAGTTTCGAGATTTTTATTGGTGTTATGAACAATATTTAATTTTTGCTAAAAATGAGTGCTAAACGCACAATTAGTGACTTTTTTAAAATAAAACCAGAGAGCCCTAGTGTAAACTCAGATTTCCCAGAAATAAGTGAAACCACAACCATGGCCTGTACCGCCTCAAGTGAATGTTACGATAGCAATATTAATATTGCAGGTGCCAGTTGCAGTAATCTTAAAAAAGGAAGGTAGAAGACAATGTTAATGTAAAAGATGAATCGGCTTTGGAACATGGAGAAAATGATAATATATTTAAGTCGCACACGTAAGTTTTTATGTAGATTTTTTACAAATTAATTTTACTTTAACGACGTCAAAAGTTGAAATAGTTTTCAAATAACTTTTCTAGAAGTTGCACTAGTTGATTGCTTTCTTATTTAACTGGTAGTTTTTTCTGATCCTGAAACCTCAAATCAATTCAAACTGTATAATGCTTGTTTTTGTGAATTAAATGATATTTTAATTCCAATAAAAACCGTTTTGTGGCATTTAAGTTCGGACTCAAATCAGTTTAAATATTAATTTCATGAGATTTTTAACATAAATAAGCCAATTTTAAGGTCATGCCTAGTTGTAAAAAATAAGCTCAAGATTTTTTAAAAAGGGGTAAATTATAGTAAACTATGGTTATTTACAAAATAAAACCAAGGAAAACATCGGTTAACTTTTCTATAAATATAAAAATGTAGATTTTACAATGTTAAAAAATATTCGTGGTTTTTAAATAAACGTTATTTCAAAATTTTGAGGCCAGTTTCCAGTTTCTTTAAAATGTTTTACTTAAATATTTTCTGATAGGTTGCACATCACCAGCAGCGCTGATAGCAGTCCTTACATTGACTTGTCCCAGTCCCTAGATGAACCTCCAAGGCAACCAGTTTTGCTTAATTTTCCAAAAACAAAATTTGGTTCTGATCTACGATCGTTTAAACCAGACTTTTACAAAATGTATCCGTGGATTGAATACAGTATTTTAAAGGATGCTGTATTTTGTTATCCGTGTAGATTTCTTGCAACGCACGGCGCAGGGTTTTCCAAAACTTTTATTTCGGAAGGATACAAAAACTGGAAAAGAGCGTCCGAAACAAAAGCTGGATTTAGAAATCATAGTAACAGTTTTCAACACAAAAGTGCCATGGTGGCATGGCAATCTTATAAAAGTTCTAAAATTCAACAGTCAGTGTCAGTGCAAATAAATTCTGCGCATAGTGAATTAATTCAACAAAATCGGGAGTACATAAAGTCTATTATACGATGTATAATTTATTTGTCTATCCAGGGTCTGGCTTTAAGAGGGCACAACGAATCCGATACCAGTGAAAATAGAGGTAATTTTTTAGAGTTGCTAGACCTGATGTCATGTGACAATAACATTATTGCAAAAAGACTACTTGACGGTCCAAAAACGCTAAATACACTCATCACACCATTCAAAATGAGCTTATACACTGTCTAGCTGAACTTACTTTAAAACGTATTAGGGATGAAGTTAAGGAGGCACGCTATTTTGCCCTAATGGCAGACGAAACAAAAGACCTGAGTAAAACTGAGCAATTATCAATAGTAGTTAGATATTTCTTAAACGGTGCATTGTACGAACGGTTTTTGGGCTTCGAAACTGCATATAAATTAGATGCATCGTCATTGTTCCAGTTTATTAAAAAACGGTTAAGTAAGTGTGAAATTGATATAAATTTTTGTGTAGCGCAAACCTATGATGGTGCCAACGTTATGAGTGGTAAGATCAAAGGGGTACAGGCCTTATTAAGAAATCAAGTTCCACAGGCCATATATGTGCATTGTTTCAATCATGTATTAAATTTGGTAGTAGTAGATGTATGCAAAAATTTAAAAGACTGCAATATCTTTTTTCTGTTCTGGAAAACCTTTATGTTTTTATTAGTGGATCTTCTGTACACAATGCGTTTTTACAAATCCAAAAAGAACTAGACCCAGGAGAAAGGCCAGTTGAACTAAAAAGACTATGTGATACGAGGTGGACCTCACATATATCAAGCTGTATGGCTGTTAAAAAATCACTACCAGCAATATTAATTTTATTAAACAAATATGTGATAGAAAATAACAACCGTTCTCCAGAAGCCACCGGACTTCTAAACAATATTAATTTTACATTTTTATTTAATCTAGAGGTTTTTGTGAGTTTCTGCAAAAAATAAGAAATGTGTCTGATTACTTACAATGCAAAGATAGCGATATCTTTAAAAGCTTGATATTAATAGAATCACTAAAACAATTATTTATATCATATAGACAAGACTCTGAATTCGAAAAGTTTTGGACTGCGACTCTGCAATGTGCCATAGCCAATAATATAAGTTTAGATGATGTTAATAATAAAAGATCAAAAAAATTGCCATCTAAATTTAGCAATTTATTAATAACTCAAAAAATTACCTCTCTTGAAGAGGACAGATGTGTTACTAAAAAATGTGAATTGTTAACGAAATTGTACTACCCCATAATTGATCGAGTCACGTCAGAACTATCTCGGAGATTTGACGATAATGCAACGGTTCTAAAGGGATTTAGTGCTTTAAATCCATCCAGCGAGATATTTTTAAATATGGGGCAATTAACTACATTAGCAACTCACTATGGATGTGACATTACTTCAGTCGAAAATGAAGTAAAATTATTACCCAAAACTATCGAAAGATATGAAATATCTCATGGTTTTAAAATAAAGACTTTATCAGATCTGGCAACCCTTCTCCAAGAATATAATTTAGTATTCCACGAGATAAATAAATTGTGTATTATTTCCATTACTGTACCATGTTCAAGTGCCAGTTGTGAAAGGTCGTTTAGTGGCTTAAAACGAATAAAGAATTACATAAGAACCACCATGTCACAAGATAGGCTCTCAGATTTGGAAATTTTATATGTAGAAAAAAGTATTGTAAAGTCATTAGAACTAGATCAAATTATAGATTGTTTTGCCACCAAACACAACAATAGAAAAATTGCACTTTTTTAATGTGTATTTATATTTATGTTTTTGTAAAAAATAAACTTTGGAATAACAAAAGCGTATTTTTATTAGTTAATTAAATCAATATTTATTAATTTTAATTACAAACTTTGCTGCCCACCCTTCAAACATGTCTGCCGGATATCGCCCAACTGAAAAAAGTCTGGCGCCGCCACTGTCGATAGCGGCTGAGTATTTTGCTCAGCGTAAAAAATGACCGCTGTCGTCGCTTTTCAAATAGCGGATTTTGATAGTTTGACATATAATAAATGAAAGCTTGGCTATAATCGTGATAAATATTTATTTTGCTAATACTTTAAAATATTTTCTTTTTACGTTTAAATCCAAACAATTATTATGGATGAAAACAAATTTGGTCCAAATGCCCATTTTTTGATCGTAAATAATGGAGGAAATCCTATTATAGAAAATAATAGAGTGTTGGTACAAAGTATAAAAGATAAGGATAATTTAATATTTGAATGAACTATTTCGTAAATTTTTATTGAAATTATTAGAATTTATAGTTAATAAATTCTCTCGGTCGTAAAATGTTTAGATTATTTCTTTGTTTATATTCCTCTGTGTCCCCAAGTAGAAGAAATTTTTGGTCTTACAACTGCAACAAAAACTAACTCAAGCAATAAAGATGAGCTATTAATGATAATAATGTAGGTACTAGGTAGGTGAATATAGCATATCCATTAAAATTAGCATTATCTTCAATCTCTTCCAGTATAATTTGTTGCAATTAATCGTTCATTTTTAATTAAACTGTATTGTAATTAATACAGTTATTTATATTGTTTATATATCCACACGAATTAAAAGGATATAATAAAAGCATAAAACATAAACGAAAATTAACCATAAAACGAAATATACCACAGAGCTCGGTTATGTTTGAATGTTGACATGTGACCAGCGCTGTCAACCTTTAAGTTAGCAATGCATTCAAAAAAAAAAGAAAACGCTGACTAACAGCGGTCTCATCATGCTTAGTAGGCTAACTTGGCCGATGGGACCTCCTGGATACCCAATGGCTCTTTTACTTAAGAAATTTAATAGCCGTGTAATCTTATGTCGTGGCGATATTAATTTGCCACCATAATTATGTGTTTTGACATCTTTAAACTTCTTTTTTGGGAATATTTAAAAGAAAAAGTGTACGTCAATAAACTAAAAACAATGCAAACCAGAAGGATAAGATAATTTAAATATACATTTTTCTTTTTATGTATGTACTTATCTTGAAAGAATTGTCTTTACATTCAAAGCAATAACAAATATTGTGGCAACGTTGCTTTCACACCTCATTTTTATCGGTATTTGGTATGGATCCATCTAAATACATTGCTGTCAATAGACTCCTTATTTTTCATTTATATGACAGCATTGTATTGTAAGTGACTAAAGACTAAACCCTAGATCAACTCAACCAAGTTTAAGCCTGATTTATACAATCGTACCTAAATCCCATGAAACATGTCAGCCCCCACCCCCATAGCAAAATTTTGGATTCGCCTATGCATCGTTTCACACATGATGATTGTCATAGATCCTTCTATCATAATAAAAAATATTAGGAGAATTCTTTGACAACTTTTTGTTTTATTTATGGCACCATTTTCTAGTATAAAGAAAGTGGCAATAATAACGTGTATTTTAAAATATATCTTTAAATAAACTCAGAAAAAATAAAAACTGTTTCCCATAATTTTGTTTTTCTTTTCAGATAATTCTGAAAGAGCTGAAAATTCTTATAAAGGAATATAAGCATAAAAATGCGCAACTTTGCCCCAATTTAACCAACCTTGTATCTCTTACCGTTTTCGAGATTCTCATGGTGGCCCTCGAATTTGTAATACCCTGTATGTAGAATCAGTTGTATATTTTAGGTTTGTAATACTATTAGAAGAATTCTAACAGAAATGGCGAAGTCGGAATTTTATTGTGATCATATACTGCGACAAATCCTTAAATGTCTGAAATGTGCCTTATCATATTCAAAAGAAAACAAACATTTTGATGATTACATTGCATCTCAAATTTTTGTTATACAGTATTTTATATGGATAATAAAGGCGATCTTACACAACTGTGCTTACGAAGGAACCAGCCTGAATGACAAGCTTATGTTAGAAATAAAACGAGTGTTGGAAGATTTAAAAATTTGCTTAGAAAATAAGACAGCTTCGATAATAATTGATGTTATAGATAAAATTCTTTTAATTTTGTAAAATAAACTAAATTTTTGACAAAATCATTTATTTCGTTTTTATTTTTTACAACTTTTTATATTTGTTTCTATATTTTTTCTTTAAATATATTAGGTAAGGTACATAATTTCTTGCTAAAAACATACATGCAGTTGTGTAACTAGCCGGCGGTTTTTGGGGGCGAAAGCCCCCATTTATATATGCCGAAAAATACTAATATATTTTCAAGAATCATTTAATTTAGCGGGGCTAAGTCTTCTAATTACACCACTGCATACATCATACAATAACTATAGGATAATTTTTTTAAATTTAATCAAGATATAAAAAAGAAAAAAACAGTTGTCATACTTCATGCCCTAGCGCACTGAAAAATGTAATTCCTCATACCCTAACCCACTAAAAAATGGCACTCACATGTGATCTGTGAAGAGTTAAGCGACTAACGGACCATCAGTTTAATTTTTTATTTATTTTTAATTAAATACACGAGATTGCGAAAGTATGGGGTTATAGGTATGTTTATAAAATAAAAACAGAAAATTTGCAGCTTGTACTTCTACTGCAATAATTTTACTTGGTTCAACATTAGAGAATTATTACAAGTTGCCTTATTAAGCTCGGGAATTAATAATACCGGCCTTATTTAAATAGTGCTTGTACCCATAATTTTGAGTTATTGCAAATCATGTTGATGGTACCAATACTTAACCTAAAAAAAGGAAAAATTTTAGTAGTTTTTCTTTATTGATTTGTGTTGTAGAGTTTTGTTCAACACAATTACAAAAATACATTTGAAAAAGCAAGGCTTTAAGTCATTTTACTTCTTAGAACTTTTCGATTTTAAAGTCGGCAGCCGTTCGATTAGACGAACAGTTGCGCAAGCTCATATTTCAAAATAAGGCCGGTATTATTAGTGCCTGACCTTATTTCACTGTGCAATAATTCTCTATTATCAGGTCTTTAGAGAATTATTGCACAGTGAAATAATGCCAGGCACTAATAATACCGGCCTTATTTTCACATCTAAGCTTGCGCAGATGCGTGGTATATAGGATAAGGACTTCATTTAATAAGTATAGTGCCTGGCTTTATTTATGTCGGTTTTAGGTCAAGCCTTATTTTGGTCTTATTTTAACTTCGGAACTGATGTTCGTCTAACCGAACTGCTGCCGACCACAAAATCGAAAAGTTTTTAGAAGTAAAAATACTTAAAACCTTGCTTTTTTAAATGTATTTTTGTAATTGTGTTAAACAAAACCCTACAACACAAAACAATAAAGAAAATCTACTAAAAAATGTTTTCCCTTTTTTTAGGTTAATGGTACTGTCGACATGATTTGCAATAACTCTAACTTATGGGTAAATCACTATTTAAAAAGGCCGGTATTAATAATTCCCGAGCTTAATAAGGAAACTTGCAATAATTCTCTAATATTTTGCCAAATCTATCCATTTTGGTGGTCAATTCAAAACAGCACTATTTTTCGGGATTTGCTGTCGCTTTGTATAAATTTTGACAATTTTATTCATGTGCATGAAGTGAAATCCCAAACGGTGTGGTTCAAATTGTACCACTTCTCGGATTAGAGATTGTTTTTCTCTACTTTTTTATATTCATTGTGATTGTCTTTGTCATTATTAATATTATTAAGTGATTAACATAAACTATATTTTCTGTGTTCATCTCCATGGCGGCTTTTTCCCCATCTCTTCTTTTGAACCAAAATGACTCGTACTATTTGAAATTTTTCGTGTTGGCGTACTTGGTATACTAGCAGACGATTTTCTTCTTGGACTTTTGTTTGGTATAGGTATAGCATTGTCAACAGGTGGCGTAATGGGTGTTGGTTTTTTCTTGGGCATTGCGGCAGAAGGTTTTTCTTTTTCTTCTTTAGGTGTTTTTAGGTTAACCTTATTGTCGTCACTATCAGCTTCCTTTTCACGCTGAGTTTTAGTTCTAAAACTAAACGCTTTTCTGAAACTAAACGATTTATTTTTTAAACTTTTTTCTTTTTCCTTATGTTGGTGTTCTGTAATGGTTTTTACATAATCTTTTATACTTTGTAAGCTCTCTTTAATTTCGTTATGATTCTCATTAATGCTGTAGTGGTGACCCCTATACTGATGAAGCGTGAAAAAAATTCCTTGTCATTGTTGAAATTATCAAAGGGCGTGATCTCGGCCCAATGCTTAGGCTAACAAGATTAATAATATGTTCTTGAAGAGCGTAGTCCTTAACATTTTCACACAAGTTCTCAAAAAAGTCATTTTCTGATCCTAAAAATTGTAAATAAAAGAAAAAGAGTTAGAATGGTTGGAAAATGTAATACCTACAATTCACATACATGTTAATAAATAACAGGGACATCAAAACGTATTAAAATGGGTAATTCATAAACAGGGCATTAATAAAGGCGATTAATGATTTAAGCCATTTATAATATACCTATATACAATATATACCTACATACAATTTTTAAGGGGTGCTAGTAAGCACGGAATTGGAAAAGGAATTGAGCGGGATGTGGACATTGCGATTTTGTAAACACGTCGCTCGCGCTTCCTTCATTGGTTGCAATTTGAAGGATGTTAAAAATGAATTTTAGGGACAGCGGCAATGGCTGTATGTAAACTTAGATGGAGGGGAATATCATTGTGCTTTTACTCACTTAACTCACTTTATAGGGGTTGTTTTAAGCACTTCCGGAATATTCCATATACATAAAACCTTTTTATTCTTACGGTCCTAAGGCTGATTCGACTAATGACGGTTTATAAAATATTTCCAGCCTACCCAGTTTCCGATTAGTAGGTTAGCAGAATAAAATAGGTGCAACAGTATACGACTGACTTTTTATGTATCATTTTTGATCATTAACAAAAGGTATATATAAGGTATAAGCATAAAAATATTTAAAAATTATAATATTTTTAATTTTCTTTTAAACAATAGAATTGATTAAAATATAACTAGAAAAATTAAATTGACGAGGTATGCTAAAATTTTGCATAATCTAGTAGTACACGATTTGCGTTTTACATATATTTATTGTTTTAAAACCTAAAAAAATTACCGTCGTTAATACATTCCTTAAAAGAGTTAAAAATGATAGCACTTTAAAACAAAAAAATAATTAGGGTTTTTTAAATGTATAACTAAAGTGGTGACGCTTAGTACAATTGTAGATAATCGATGGGTACACACTTTGCTATTTATTTTGCGTATTGATTTTGGGCAAAATAAATTTATAACAATTTGAAAAAATTTAGTAAAATTAATCTAACAAAATGTAGGTAAATTATAATTTTTTCTAGCTTGACCTTAGGCAAAAAAAAATCCAATTGGTAGAATTATAATAAAAGTATGCATAATTTAAGGATACACGATTAATTTCTTTTCTTTTTGCTTTTTAGCATAAATAACTTTTAGAGCAGTGAGAAGCCCAAGAAAGTTCTAAAATTATAACATTTTTTAATAAAGAAACGTCTGCGGTTTATTTCAGTACATAAGTAAATTAGCACGTGTAAATTGTAATAGTTAATGTTAAGTTTTAATTATACTTGAACTCCTGAACAAAAAGTGTATTTCATTGGTTTAAAAAATCAGTAACCCTAGTTACCACAATAAACAACACAGTTCAAGATGATTTTTGGGTTTGAATTTCTACTCTCATTCCAAAATTTCAGTATATCTATCTACATATTACACATATATATATATATATATATATATATATATATATATTTTTAAATTAAAGTTTGCCAAGTGTAATTTAATTGATGGTTAAAAATAGAGAAAAATACCTTTGCCTATTTTAGGAAGAAAAGTTCATATGAACATATATGTCCTAAACCTACTACCTTTTAAGCTACAGGGTATTAAAATTTTAAAACCAAAATAGTTCTCTTACCATAACTTTATAACTGTTTCAGATATTTTCATGAAATTTTACATGCACCTACTTTACACCAAAAGGCATTTCTTATTGTAAAATTGTTTAAATTATTTTTACCAGTAGCGTCCGAACGGGATTTATACTGGAGATTTTTCAAACAGTATAAAGGGTGTTTCCTAGCTACGGTATGAAACTTAGAGGGTGATTTCTTATGTCTTTTTATGAATAAAGTTTCTATAAACATATGTCCGGTCTTGCTTCAATCTTTCTGAGATACAGGGTGTTAAAACTTTTAAAAAAGTCGGTATTTTTAAATATCTTAAAAACTCTTTAACCGATTTAGATAAAAATTTGGTACACCTATTTAATGTAACAAAGCTCTTGTAAATCTCTACTAAGATTAGGATTATTAGGTTCAGTGGGCACCAGACCCAATATTATTGAGGACAAAACTACGCCACTGACTTTTAATAAAGTTTTTTTTCGATTATATAATTAAAAATGAATCTTTTAGTTTCTTGTATTTTCTTAGTATCTCGCTCTGTTCTTGAAAAAATAGACACCTTAAGTGATACTAAAAAATACCCATAATATACAATTTTGACCTTGGTAAATAAGAAAAATGACGACTTCCGATAAAATACACGACCATTCATTTATTTTAAGCAAGTCATTGTCCATTTTTATCTTTGTTTGTTTTTTTACCATGTTAAACTTTGACCTTTTGACTTTGTTTCTTCAATGAACTAGTTTTTGTGTAAAAAAATTAGAACCGTTTTTAGGCATTGTGTACCAAAATTTTTTGAACTAGTATGCTGGTGCCCTATGTTTATTCTTCTACGCGGTGCATCAAAGTATCAAATTTGTTGCAAAATGATGATTTAAAAAAATGAGTTTTATTTAAAAAAAACAATCGCGTATCATACTTTTTTCAAAATTCATTGCTATACAGGATGTTCCGAAATTCATGCATCAAATTTCAATGGCATATTTTACGTCGAAAATAAGCTCTAGTTTTCTATATAAACGTATGTCCATAAACCTTTCCTTTTATAGATGCAGCGTGTTGAAACCACTTAAGATGTTTAATGTTGTTGACATTGCTTAACAGCATCGAAAGACATATATTTTTATTTAAAATATTTAAAAAAATCCATTAACGTTCGTTACCATATTTGTATGGACTACTTTACAAGAACTGCTTTTTCCTAAAATGAAAATTATTTTTTAAACCTTCATTAAGTTTAAAATAAATTTGATTCTTGACTTTTTTCGAACGATGCATAGTTTTCAAAGAAAAATAAGAACCATTGTTATGCATGACGAATTTGTTAATAGCTGGAAAATGTTATGTTTTAAACGGTTAACATTTTGTCATTAATTTAGCAAATTCGTCATGCATCACAGTGGTTTTGTTTTTTCTTTGAAATTATGCATCGCTTGGAGAAAAGTCAAGAGATCATATTTGTTCCAAACTCAATGGGTATTTTAAAAATAATTTTTATTTTCGGTTAAATAGATGGCGCACTATTTTTTTTTTGTAAACTAGTACCATACAAATATGGTACGGACGTCACTGGTATTTTTTTATTATTTTACATAGAAAGAAATGTCTTTTGCTGCTGTTAAGCAATGTACCAAATACCAGATAAATATCTAAAGCGGTTTTAAAATTATGATTATATTTTTTTTTCTTAGCATTTTTAACTCCCTGTATCTTTAAAAGGAAGGGGTTGCCGGACTATATAACTTACGTACATATGAGCTCTCGTCTTAAAATATACTTACTTCATTAACGCGAATCAGACAAAGAACTTTTAAAAGTAAATTTAAAAATTAAGGTTTTTCAATGTCTAAAATCAGAATGAAAGCATAGAAACAAAAAAAAATTGTTGGCCGGTGTAATGTATTTTATTGGTTTAAAAGTCAATAACCATAGTATACTAAACGTGTGTTGTGGAGATAAAAAGCTGGTCTTATTATAATTTGTATTTACAAAAGGTTAGTTTTGGTTAGTTTTTATTTAACTTACCATTAAGGTACTTGTCGTATACTATCAAAATATCTGCTTCAGCTGGTGTATCGTATGCTACTTTTGAATCAATTTGAAGTGACATCTGGCTGGAATCTTTAAGAATCCCCGGTTTTAGGATCTATAAAAGTAATAAAAAAATTTACCATGTAATTTTAAATATTTGGCTAGTTTAAAAATTTTTAATGAAAAAATAGCAAACTAAACCAGTCAACAAATGAACCTGGTCATCCTGTTTCTTGTCTAAATTTAACGGCCAAAAACTTTTTTAAAGGTTTACTGATTTTTGTAATTTTTTTCTCTTTAAGACTTTTATTGGCTTTAATCTGCTTGTGCTGGTTACTGGGACTACTTTAATACAGAGTGGTAAATAAACAAGTAGCATTTTTGACGAAAATCAAACTTCTCTTAGTTTTACAAAATTGAAGAATATTTTGTTTTTACCACATAAGTGTATTAACTGTATAATAACCTGAAGACCCTTTCGCAATTTTAATTAAAAGTTGGGTATTAAAGACATTTTAGAGAAATATTTAAAAGAAGTCCGTTTTTGCAAATTTTCCCATATAAATTAAGATAATTTACTTAGGACAACCGAAAACCTATTACAATCGAGGCTTTGTGCCCAATAAGGATAAAAATAATAAATACATCAAAATAAACGAACACTTTATACAAGTTGATTGACAGAAATCTTGATTTTATTCAAAGAAGAGCTTATTCGTCACATTAATGATCCTTCACTTACAGAAAGGCTTCCATCTCTTGCCCATCGTCGGACTGTGAGGGATTTATCGCTGTTTTATAGGTACTTCCACGGCTTTTGCTTTGAAAAAATGTCCAGTATGTTCCTGCACTCACGGTTCCCAACAGAGAAACTCGTAGTTCAGCGCGTATGCATCCTTATACGGTCCAACTGAACAAGCCTCGAACTTCCCACTTTATACGTTTTTTTATCCCCAGAGTTTCTAGGAATGTGGAACCTGCTGCCCCCGAGGTCTTTCCTTCCCCCAAATCTTCAAGTATTTAAGTCCAGTGTCAACAAACTCCCTCTTACCTTGCTTAAGACACCCACGGTACGTTAGTATTTAGGCTTTTAGCCTTAGTGGTTTGTCCAAAAATAAAAAAATAAAATAAATAGAGCACTGGGCAGCTACAAATTTTTATAAATATTTCTGAATCCCAAATGTACAAAAATTGAAAAATGTTTTGTTTTTACCACATGGCTGTATAAATTAAATCAGTCTCTAGGACGGTTTCGCAATGCAATAAAATTTTCATCTAAGAGATTAAAAAATTCTTAAATCATTTAACATTTAAAAAAGGTATAAATTTAAACAAACAAAAAGCAGGATGGCCAGTGGCTAGGTTCATTTGTTGAACGGTTTATTTAGGGCAACCCATTTTGCTAAAAAGTGTGGAAATTTTACCTGAAAAATAAATATTTTTGGTTTATTCTTTAATGCAGGACATTTTGCAGAGGTAAACTCTCCCCATATTTTCTTTAATATTTCATTTCTCAGCTGGACCTTTGCAAATATCATTAGTAATCCGTCATAGCTATTTTCACTGACCTTTTTATTTACTAAAAAAAAATCATCATTTATAATTAACATTACGAAAATGGGTAATAAAAAAATACTTATACTTCTACCTGAAAAAAGGAATTAAATTTGGAAAACGTCTTATTTATAATATAGTCTATGTAAGAGATACAAGGTTGGTAAAATAAAGGCAACAATTAAAAACATAAACCGTTTATTAATTGAAAATATTGCTTTCAAATAAAAAAAAAAACATTAAAAATAAATATTATTATTATAATTTAATTAAAAAGAAAACATTTTTCAGGACATCTTTTTACGCATATGAGAAAGCTAGTTTTAAAGTGTATAGGTGTTTTTTTGTTTTTTGTTTGGGATTATAGAAGTTTTGGTTTGCATTATTTAAACATAATCTCATTTTTTGTTAACCTAAAAAAATCTAATTAACAAAATAATAAACTTTAAAAAAACATTACTTTATTAAGTGCCTAAAAGGAAAAGCATCACGAGGCAAAAATTTATAGATCAACTATTTTAACTTTTATACCGCTTTTAAGACAACCAAAACACGTAAAAAAACTAATAATTAACATATGAATAACCTTTTACAAAATGATAATACTTTTATTGTCGCGAAATTATATTTCTTAAAGTGTCTAGATGACACTAGAATTTTATTAAATTTATAAAGTTAAATGGCTTAAAAAAATATTTAAAACCTCTGCTACAGTGGCGCATCGCGCATGCTGAAAAAGCTGCGCGAGAGCCGATTTTCCACTTTAAATCAGGAACTCTTTTTCTTAAATTTCCTGCTCTTTCAGAAACTTCTATAATATCTAAGTTATTACGTATATTTTTTGAGATTTTGGCAAAAAGCTGGACATCCATTTTTTCAGCTTTTGTTAATAAATATTGTATTAAAAACAAAATATGTCTTTTTCTAAATATCATTTCGGGTCGTTTAAGCCATCAACCATATTTTTAGCAGACTTGTAACTATTCTTAACAAAAATCAACTTCTCGACTAGACTTATTGCAGTAAGAGTAACAAATGCAATAACTCCTTCTTTCAATAAATAAAAATATTTGGTAAAAATACGTATGTGTTAATTAACACAAATAGTTAATTTTATTTTATAAAATGAATAACAAAGAAGTAATATTTTTTATATAATTTTCAAATTTATCTTTATATCCTTATAATCATTGAAAAGATAAGCACTTTTATCGATTTTCATAGTTTTTTTAATGCAACAAAGTGAATAATCAATACTTATTAGTCAAAATTCAAAATCTAATTTAAAGGTAAAATCACGTCAGTATACATTATCTCTGACGTGTTTTACTATAAACAAATAAAATACAGTAGCTCTTATTAAATTGGAACATCTTTGTCTAGATAAATTATGTACTTAAAAATGTAGGGCACTGTATTAAGTGCAGCTACTTTGGTGATCTTGGGTGTTTTAATAATCTTGGTAGTTTTTCAAGTGGTAAAATTACTTTATACTTATTTTTTATTGTTCAAACATATACAGGGTGTTAATTTAAAAACATATCACACTTAATAACTACCTAACCTAACTTAACCTAAAAAAATCTGAAAAAATGCACATTTACGTAAAGTCAAATTATCAGCCATTTTTAGTAAAAGTTTTTACATTTTTGAGGCGCGTCCAAGGGATCAGTTCATGTCTGGCAGCCACGTTAGGAACTTATTTAATGATTAGATTAATATAAAATCATTTGGAAGTCCTTGTCCTTAAACCTCTGTTTAGGGGTTGCACCTTTTCTGTAGTAACTTAATTTTTTATATAACCTAATTAAACATATTTATTTTTTATTAAATAATTTATTTATTTTAAAATAATCTTATTTTAAATTATATTATTGCAAAAGAAGAATAGCTCTTTATAATATATAAAAATTAAAGTTTCTTAAAATATTTATTAAATATTTTTATTTTGGAGAAAAGCCTGATAATTTTGTTTATGATATATTTTGACCACTATTTTTAGACAACACTGTAGCAATATCTTTTTTAAATACCATATTTAATATAACATAGTTTTTATTCGGTAAACAGATGGGTGCAAGTCGTTTCCTATTCGACCAAAATATTTTATTGTTTAAAGCATTGTACAGGGTGTTTCATTTTCGATGGTTTTACGGTGTATTTCGAAAATTGTAAGAAATATTAAAATTTTAATATACGACTCACGATCTCTTTTTTGAAGAAAATAATTGTAGTGAAACAGTTCATGGCTATTGCCATCCATCTCCGAGCTACAGGGTGATTTTCAGATTTTGCCCATTTTTACAACTCTCTATAGCTCGTTTGCTGTTAAACCTATGGAAAAACTTTAAATAGATTAATTGTGTAGCTTTTTGCTTAAAACATTGTGGTGTTATTAGTGTTTTTCCACGGTTAGCAGTTTAAAAAAAACTCAACCTATATTTTTTGTATGGAACACCCTGTATATTTCTATTTATATTTATTAAGCTCTCTTTCAACTGTCCAAAAATATATACCATTATGTATTTTTGTATAAATTTGGCTTTTTATAGAAGACCATGACAGAAAATGACAAAACATAATTTTTCAATACCATTTTTTTTATTTTAACTTTTCCAACTAGATATTCTATTAAAAATCAACCTTTATATGTATTTTTAATTTATTATTATTATTATTAACTTACTTAAGCTTCAAAAATAAATAAATATGTATATATTTTTTTACATAGTTTGACAACTTGCATTATACTAATAATAAATAGCATAACAAAATTAGATAAGTTTAAAAAATATGAGCTTATTATAGAAAAGTACTATTACAGAAAAAAATATATTTACCAAATAAAAATAAAATAATTACCTATTATAGAACACTTTAATTTGAACCTTATTTGTAATTTTTGTTTTTTGGTATTTTAAATATGCTATAATACTATAATACAAATTTATTTTATTTCCATTTGGTAAATAGTAAATACAAGATTATTTCTGCAATAATGTAATGAAGTCATATTTTTTAAGCTAAAGTAGGTAAATTAAAATGACTTTAAAATATATAAGTTAAGTTTTTATCAAGTTGGGGTAGCTAAATCAAAAAACGTAGTTTAGTTATTTTCGGTCATGGCCTTCTATAAAAAAAGCCTAATTTATGGAGAATGCTAGTTTTTAGTATAATTTAAAATAAAAAAAAATGACTAATATATATTTTTGAAAAGCTTAAAGTGGGCCTATTAAATATAAATAAAAATATACAGGGTGTTCCATAAGAAAAAACATAAGTTGGGTAATTTTCTTAAAAATGACCCAACATAAAAAACAACTAATTACATCACATCATTCTACGGAAAACACTTCACAAATAACCTATTTAAGGTTTTTTTATAGCTTTAATAGCAAACGAGTTAAATAAAGTTGTGAAAATAGGTAAAATCAGAAAATCACCTTGTAGCTCCGAGATGGAACGCAATAGCCATGAACTGTTTTTACTACAGTTTATTTCTGAGATCGAGAGTCCTATCTTAGATTTTTGATATTCTTTACGCTTTTCGTAATTTCCTGTTAAACCATCAAAAATAAACCACCCTGTACGTATACAGCGTGTCTTCGGAAGTTTAATTAAGAGCCAAAATAAGTCAAAATATACAGGGCTTTTCATTGAAAAAAGTTATTTAACAATGTCAATTAAATAGGTGTTTTCAAACAAACATTTTTCATTTTAAGTTTTGTTATTACTGCATTAAGCATATTAAGCAAGTAATTAGTAATAAAATTATAAATCTATATTTTTGACTCTTTAATATAAAGAAATATGTTGATTTTAATTAATTTTGTTACTAGCTGGGCTAACAAAGAGTTCTCATTAGAAATATAATACTTAACTGTTCATTTACCAACTAAAAACATTTAAACTCGTATCTGGAAATTACTACGAAATTCTAGTTACACTTATTTTGTTCTGTAAGTTTTACAGAGTTATTTTTAAGCTGGTACTTTCCTGTTAACAGTGTATAAAATGCAAAAGAAAGAAACTTTCTTAGAAAAAAATATGTCCGAAAATGCTTTCCTTACAGTGTGGGAAAAAATGTCCTTTTTCATTATAACCTTTTCACCACTCCAGATATTTTTACTAAATTTAGCTCACTTTTTTGACCATGACATTACAATTTTTCCTGTAAAAGTAAAAAAAACCATTGGCGTTCGAACAATATTTGTATTGAATTTAAAAACAAAAATAAAGTATACCACTGGTTTTTTTAAATTCAATATTATATTTGAAATATTCGTTTACTTTGGGCGTTATTTGGTCTCTTGATATTTTTCCGTACGACAAACGGTTTTTGTTCAGAAAAAATAAAAGCCATTTTGATTCATGGCAAAATCGCTAAAATCTCATATGGTGTTTTTATTTTTAAGTTAGGTTTTTGACTGTGTAATAGCTTCCTAAGAGCAACCACTTTTTAATGAAAAAAAATTGTAGTAATATAAGTATTTGACCTTACTTTAATAGAGATAAGGCAAGAACGAATTTTACATACAAAACACCATATCAGATTTTAGCAATTTTGCCATGATGCCATGCCAATGACTATTTCAAAAATAATACTGAATCGAAAAAAGCAGTGGCGTACTATTTTTTCTTATAAAAAAATAAAGGTTGCAAGTACATTTTTTTGTCAATAATATTAGCTAGGATTAGGGTTGCCATTCGTCTTATGTCCCAACGTCCCGATTTGATAACAAAAAGTCCTGATTTACAACAAGATATTTAATTTTCTATAAACTTCTTTATCACCTATGACTTAAAAAAAAACAACGATCATTTGTACAAAAAAATCAAAACTTATTAAAAAATGTAAATACTTCAGTTCAATTCAGAGGGAATTTTTCATTAATGGCAAGTCAGCGAACCGACGAAAGGAATCGATTATTGGCAAATTCAACCAATTTTGCAATATCAGTATAACTTTAAAATGTAACTGACCTTTGTTATTAAATTAAAAAATAGAAGGATTAATACACAGAAAGATATACTGCACCCGCCCCTTCTCCCCGCTAAACCAGAATTCAATACAAATCTTGTTCGAACTTCACTGGTATTTTTTTTTAATTTTTAAAGAAAAAAATGTAATGGTATGATCAAGAGAAGGATACAAAATTTTATAATTTTTTCTTATAACTTTAACGTCCTGTATCTTGGAAAGGAAGAATATTCGGACATAATTTTATTTTATTTTTTTGCATTTTATTTAATGTTAAAAGAAAAATACCAACTTAAAAATAACCTTGAATAAATGAAGAACAAAGTTTTTATTTTGGTTTTTGATAACGGTTATTTTAATTTTGAACATTAAAAGTAAAATAGCGTACCTTAAATTTCACAACAATAAAAGTAAGTTACTTACCATTAGCGACAAAATTTAAAACCGATGTTTCATTATTAATACCTTGCCTATGAATGTCCGTTTTATTAATTTCAAAACCTAGATTCTTTAATTCCTCAGCTAAATCTTGAACATCCTCATCGTCCCCACGACAAATCAATTCAACCAGTACACTTTTATTGTTTCTTCGTTCATATTCATCTGGAATCAGCTCAGTTGAAGGCTTAACTTCTATCGTTTCTTCCTCAACATATGATCGTGGCCTATTTTTATTAGTATCTGTTTCTGTCATGTTAATGAATTTAATATTATTTTCAATAATTTACACAACTGTAATCATTAGGTTGTCGTTTACTTGGTACCATAATGTATGATAAAGCTCATATCATTTATTTTTAGAATAAAGGTACTGTTATCAGATGTTGATAAGATTATTAAAGTATTTTTATTGGATTTCTCGATTAACGAATCCGAATTATCTAAATGTTTGCTAAAGTCAATGTATTGTTTTGGATTAGGTCTTAGTAATTCACCGAATTTTTGTAAAATTTGAACGTAACATAATTTTGGCGAACTATGAGCCGGGTTATAACTTTACACCCCTTAACTTTTTTATTTTTTAATACTAAAATCCTAAATTTTTGGCTTTTTTTTCAGTTAAAATCAAAGTTAATTTCCAAAAGTGTTGAATGTTGTTGGATTTAACTTGTTTAATGCCGCCATTGGGCCAGCTACGATAAACTTTCGCAAAAACTATTGTGTGAACGGGTAGTTCGTCTGCATTCGCCTTGATTGGCCCAACTTTTCTACAGTCAGTCGATGCTTACAAATAGTTTGCCAAATGTTTCGACAAATATTTTGGCCACAACTTCGTCCATTGTGTGGCGGCAGCATTAGATTTTAGTAGAAAATTTGATGCAAGGTTACTATGAGAAATAGGACATTTTAAAGGTTTATGACACCTATAGCAAATTTGTCACGTATGAAAGTAGATTATGTTACCTATTTTGTTTTTCGCAATATTTTGAAAACTGGATATATCTGGTTTTGCATCTAGGGGTCTAAAATAGCATAATGAGATTGATATAATCCTTACGTTCTAACATTAAATAAGCTACAATTTGCACAAAAATAGACATATATAATTCAATATGTGTGGTATATTTAATTACCATCCAATCAAATTTTAATATACAAATATATACATGGTGTTTATTTAAAAAGTTACCAATCAGGTATCTGCAAAAAGATAGAGATTTGAGAAAATTGCCGAAACACTTTAAGATATTTATTGGGGGGACGTTTTTTACAAAAAATTGGACAACGCCCCTTCAAACCCCTAACCAGCAGGACCCCACCCCAAAATTATTAAATAGGAAAGGGGGCCGACTGATACATCATTTTAAAGCTTCTGACGAGTAGTTTATAACCGTAGAATATAAAGTTATTATCTTCACCTACCAAAAAATGTCGGTACTTTAAATATTACCCAAATTCCTGATTGGAATGGCCGTATTTCTGAAAATAATAAAGTTAGATATACTTAATGTAATATTTTCTTAAAGCTCTTTTAAACATCTTTTTAACTATGCTACTAGTGATAATATACAGGGTAGGATAAAAAGTGTACATTTTTTATTTAAACACCCTGTTTATTATATTACCAAGAGCATTAAGGAAAATACGCCATTAGGTACATCTTACTTTATTAGTTTCTTTTATTTAATTTCCCATATTATACATTGTTGTTACGTAATTGCTAATAAAAAATTATAAAACTTAATTCTTAAAGCAACAAAATCCCGCAATGCTTTTATGGTCTAAAATATGCAATTAAATTGATTTTATTTATTCTTTCCTAAAATAAACAGAAAACAAAAAAATAGAAATCATTAAAGCTGTATTTTTATTTGCTTAATCTAAAAAAAGCACAAAAATTTTACACACATTTACACAGTCAGTGGCGTACCTTTTTTTGTTAGAAATAGTCGTTCAGTTGCCATTCGAAACACCACCGGACTTATTCAATATCCTTAAGTTGCCATAATAAAACAAAATTAAATAAAGAATAATTAATATATTAAAAATATATATATTTAATTTTACAAGTTTAACACCCTGTATCTTGAGAACGAGGAAATTGCGGATCCATGTTTATGGGAACTTTTCTTTGTATTTTTAATAGTAGAATAATTTGCTCCTTAATGTTTTTAACAACATTCCGTAACACCCTGTATAAAAATACTGTAATAAATTAAATTAAAATACAAACACATTTTTTAATTTTATTTTTATACAACAATAATAATAATATACATTATTTACATATAGTACAAACTAGCTTTTCTCTAAAAAATCAAGTTTATTTAAAAATAGACCCAAGCTAAATTTAAATTATCAAAAAATATGTACATTCTAACCTCTATGTTTGGCCAAATTAATACATTTAATCTTATTACTAATGGAAAACATTCAACTATTTGATAATATATTGGTCATATATAATATAATTTTTAGTAGATATGATTTTTAAAATATTATTCTTTAAGGGTTTTGGCTTTTGTAGCTGTGTCAATTTTAATATGTTTTGCTATTTCGGTCACTAATTTATGTATTTCCTTAGTTTCTTTTTCAATTGTTTAGCAATATATTTCTGTCCTTATTTCTATTTAAATAAAACTTTTTGATAGTGTGGATACAAATACCGGCATTTGCTTGGATATTTCTGGACTCATGTCCTCATCTTTATTAAAATAATTTCCACAGACACATTTAATGGTTCTGGTGATTATACTCAAGACGTCATCTCTTCTTCCATACGAAGAAAAATTTTTACACAATTCCTGAATAAACCAGGTGCCTGTTGTGAGGTTTCTAAAAGGAAATATTACCTAAAAATAATTATTTTAGTAATAAGTAAATAAATAACCAATTAAACACATTAAAAATAATTTTGAAACCCTAATTAAGCGAAAAGCCCGATCGAAATAAATAACATCTGTTAATACTACAAGGTTTTTAAAACAAGTATCCATATACAGTGCATTTCAGTTAAAACAAGCCACCCCTATAAATCTATTATTCGTGCACTTGTAAATTAAATCCTGAAGCACTTTGATTGTTATTTTTAGAACACATTTTTGTATTAAAATTTAATTGTCCATGTTTATCCCCTTTCCTCAAAAAAACAAACGTAAAAAAAAAATTAAATGAGAAAGACGGTCAAATGTTACCTTATCTTAAAGGGTCTCAAATTCTATCTTTTGCAGACTTTAGTTTTTAAAATCGGTTCAGTAGTTTCTAAGAAAATAGGGTTTATTGGTTTCCCTATTCCTTATAACTTTTTTATTACTTAGAATAATAAAATAAAATTTTATACGCAAGTATATCATCTAAATGTGCATTATTTTATAAAATTAGTTGTTTCCTGTTACTTCCGATTTGGCCGGAATAGACCTACATTTTTTAATTTTAAATTTTCCTTGGTTTATTTTTATTTGTTTACAGAAAATGTCACTTTAAATACAATGACACTCCATCTTTTGATATCCAACCTATAAATATTTTTAATTTTTAATTGTTAATCTAGAGTGCCATAAAGGCGCTAAACGGTAAATATCGGAACAAGTACCCAAGTAGCAAGCTGACGTCTTATTAACGTCTCTTTTAGTCACTTCTGGTCACATTTGGTCAGCAAAGACGTCATAAGATGACGACAAAATGACGTTAAATTGACCTCCCTAACATCAATTTTAGGCGAAGAACCCATTCAAAACGGTATTTACCAATCGGTTATGTTGACGTTTAAACAATGTATTATATGTCAAAGTTGTCACCAATTATTACTGCGGTTATAATTAGTTAAACGCCTAAAATTGATGTAAGTCACAGACAAAAGACGTCCCGTTAGTGACGTCATAATGACGTCTTTAGGATGACAAAAAATTGACGCATATTATCTTTTTAAAAGTGAAAAATGAAAACTACTTACTGCTTGCAATTTCCTTGCACTGCAAGGTCGCATCTCTAGGGACACTGTCCAACCTGGAGATGCAGATTTCTACACAAGCCGAAGGTATTTCCTTCGAAGCTAATTGAGATCACCAACCGCAGACCGGTCTCGAAATATTTTGGTCTCATCGGTACGGTGTAGGCAATAAAAAGCGAAGATGTTGAATAAGCGTGGTAGTTTATTGTCCATTGCGCCATCTATCGGTAGAGTTTTTTCCTATTTCAATTTTTGTAAAATTATTAGTCTTATTTTTCTGTCATATGATATTTCGGTTGGATTTTGAAACGAATCATATAATGTCACAAAATTGTTCTGGCGGATTTTCTAAACATGACGTCATTAGATTTTTATGAGCTAGTATTACGATAAAATTACGTCAAAAAACGCCACTTCAACGACGTCAAAAACACGTCATTAAAATGACATTAGAATGGCGTCATAATTTTGGTCTGATGACGTCCTATGACCAAAAATGACGTCATAATGACGTCAGCTTGCTGCTTGGGTAGTAACGGTAAAATAGATAGTTCTATTTTTTTATACTTATACCTACTATTTTTTGTGACTTATTGGTCAAAAATTTACAGTTTTATCGCACTTTAATAGCACTCTTTTTTGTTGTACAAATAACGGAATTATAGGGGATGGCTCTTTTTAATTGCATATACAGTTATCCATAAAACTTCTGTAATTTCTTTTTTGTAGGTATATAGTCCGGTATAAACTTCATATTTTAAAAATATTTAGTTTTGTATTTTTGCAGCAGCGGCTGGTGATGGCCAATTTGGTGCGTCAGCCCGCACCATAGGTTAAACTAATGTTTAAAATTTTATTTAGACCTTTTACTACAGTAATTATTCCATTTTTAGTAATAATATGTTTAATAGTAAATCAAATAACGGGTTAAAGTTGTTTTATAGACTGTAATAATCAACAAAAGAAAAATAGTACATTTAACAATGGTGCGGGTTAACCCACAAAATTGGCCATTACCAGCCGCTGCTGATTTTTTCTTTGCAATCATTTTCTCCTAACATCTAGTTTTAGGGTAGAACTAGTTAGATTGGTCCTGACCTTCAATAGTTGCATATACAAGTAACATATCTGGTCCCAATGGATGTGCAAAGAAATTATTATCTACCAGCTGAGATGGATCATCGTTGTCATTATAGATATTTGTTTCACCAGATGTTGTTGAATAAAAGTCACCTTTGCAAGCCTATAAAAAAATATTGTTACAGATATGTAGTGGTACACAATACTTGTAAAATACTATGTATGAAATAGGGTTTCTTTTACTATACAGGGTGGCGACTTTTCGTTGACCTTGTACAGCAAAACCTAAAAAGATAGAACAAATCTGATTACGAAATCTCGATTTCAATTTCTGAAGCCAATTCAATGGTAAAAGCAAACCGTCCTTTACTTAATTCGTTTTGGAGATACAGAGTGTTTTTTAAATTTTGTAAATTTGATAAGACACTTGTAACTTGCTTGATATTAGAGATAGGCGAAAAATGTAAATAGAAAAGTTTTTGGGATTTTTACGTAGAATCCAGTGGCATACCTGCATTTTTTTTATTGACTTTAAAAGAAAAGTTATAATACAAAGTTGTTTTTTAATGGAACACCCTGTATATTTTATCACCAATAACCCAAGCAGCAAGCTAGGTAATTTTTGGTTATTTTTGGTCATTTTTGGTCATTTTTGGTCGTTTTTTATCGCCTACACCGTACCGATGAGACCAAAATAGTTCGAGACACCGGTCTGCGGTTGGGGATCTCAATTGGCTTTGAAAGAAATATCTTCGGCTAGTGTAATAATCTGCATCTCCAGGTTGGATAGTGTCCCGAGAGATGCCACCTTGCATTACTTGCTTGCAAGGAAATTGTAAGCAGTAAGAAGTTTTTCCTATTTCAATTTTCAAATAAAATTTCATATCATTTTAGCTTTAAAAAGTCTATGCGTCAATTTTTCGTCATCTTAAAGACGTCATTATGACGTCATTAACGGGACGTCTTCTGTCTGTGACTTAGGGAGGTCAACTTAACGTCATTTTGTCGTCATCTTATGACGTCTTTGCTGACCGAATGTGACCAAAAATGACCAAAAAGAGACGTCAATAAGACGTCAGCTTGCTGCTTGGATAGAAGGTCTTGTTAAAAGCTATAAAAATACCACATTTAATATATCTATTTCCTAATAGTTTCGGAAATAGGGTCATCATCAGGATTTTTTAAAAGAAATACTCTGTATAGTATATTACCGTTGCAAGGATATTTCAAAGAGGTTTAACAAAATACCACATTAGATATATTTATCTTTTATAGTTTTGGAAATATGACCATATAAATTCAAAAAATAGTAGATATACACATTAAGATTTGGACGCTCATATTTCCGAAACTGTTAGAGAAAATAATTTTATTGTGTAAATTTTTAAGGGTCTTTTAATGGTGATAAAATATAAGGGGTGTTTTTATTTTAAAAATTCTATTTAATTATCGATTTTCGGATGATGGCTATTTTTCCGAAACTATTACAAATTAAATATATTAAATGTGGTATTTTTACGTTTTTTAAGAAGATAATTCTATTAGTGATAAAATATACAGGGCGTTTCATTAAAAAAACGATCCGCGAGTTACAAGTGCCTGGCCAAATTGATAAAATTTGAAAAACACCCTGTATCTCCAAAACGAATCAAGTTGGCCATGATTCGCTTTTACCATTAAGTTTGTTTCAAAAATTAAAATTGAGATTTGTTCTATCTCTTTTAGTTTTCGCTATATCCTGCAACGTCAACGAAAAGACGCCACCCTGTACAAACATTAAATATCAGGGTTGGTTTTTTCTAGTCAAATTTAACAGTTTTTAATAAACAATGAATAATTAAAAAAAAACATATGCATCTACAGTACTATTTTACCTGAAAGATAAACATTTTTGGCTTATTTTCCAATTCCTTGCAGTTTACAAATTTCGACCATATTTCGCTCGATTTTAAACGACGATCTTTACCAAACAATTCTTCTTTTGAATGTCCGTGAGATAGAAAAAATATTATCAAACAGTTTGTTTCCTTAAGCTCTTCTTTATCCTTAACCACTAAAATTATTATGAAAGCATCAAAATAAAAATTGTAGCTTTTTTCAAGCTCACCAAAGTTTCATTTACATAAAGATATACAGTCTTATACAGTGCATTTCTTTAATCTCCCCTTTTTATTTCTTGAACAGATAAATTTTAAAAACCGAAATTTTGGAATATAAAATTTTTACGTAAATACTATATTTTAAAATAAAATGGACAGGTGATAATTTCAAGTCGGCGGCTGGGCGCCATCCTGGGAAAAAAAATAAATGGAAAGTGGGGTTGTGTGGCACATCATTTTAACGGTTATGTCGAGTAATTTATAACCCTAGAACATAAACTCAATACATTTATTTACTAGAAAATGGCGGTTCTATATAAATTACCTAAATACCTGATTGGAAGGGCTATATTTCCGAAACGAATAAAGTTACATATACTCAATGTGGTATTTTCTTAAAGCTCTTTTAAAGATTTTTGAAAAATGATACTTTTAATAATATACAGGGTAGGACAACAAGTATATAATTTTTCTTGAAGAACCCCATATATTATATCACCATAAAAAATTCTTTTAAAGAGGTTTGAGAAACTACCACATTTAGTACATATAACTTTATTAGTTTCGAAAATATGGCCATTTATATCAGGTATATGAGTAATTTCTAAACTACCACGATCAATTTCAGATCCAAAAGTTTAAATTTTTTAAATTAATCCGTTTAAAAAATAAAGGAGGGACATTATATTAAAGAAATGTACTGTATATTAGATAAAGAAATTAAAATAACCTCGACTTGGTGTCGCCGTCGCGTCGCGTCGTCTATATGGTATTATCAAGAATAGTTCTTCATAGATAAAGGAAGTACCATACCATATTTGGAGAAAATAGTTCACAGTAGCAAAAGTATTGTAGTGAGGCCAAGTCAAATGTTTATTTGGATAAAACTTTGTTTAATAAGCAGGATATTAAGGGAAAATAATGAACGGACAAAAGTGAAAAATATTTTATTATTATCAGCTTAAAATGTTGCCAAGTGTATTACTGATTATTAATTGGGACATAAATTTTTACTATCTTCAATCTAAACGAAGATTTTAGCAGTTTTTAATTTAAAAACTGTTTGATTTTATTTTGTGTAATAACATTTATCTGGTACACAAAACATTCTAACCAAATATAAAAAATAGGCATACAAGTAGTATAAAAAGAATAAAGGTTTTTTTCCCGAATCTAAAAAAGGATAGAACTTTATCATCGTCTTATGGTTTTTTATATGTTGCCCTAGTATACCTTTAAATGCAACAAAACACTTATAGAAATATTTAAAGACATAATAGAGAAATATTGCACAGTAAAATAAGGACAGGCACTTATAATACCGGCCTTATTTTGACATTTGAGCTTGCGCAGATGCATGATGGGATTAGGACTCCCTTAATAAGGATAGTGCCTGGCTTTATTTAGGTCGGTTTTGAGTCTGCCTTATTTTGGTCTTATTTTAACTTCAGAACTATTCGTATAAACGACCGGCTGCCGACCACAAAAATCTAAAAGTTTTTGGAAGTATAAATACTTAAAACCTTGCTTTTTCAAATGTATTTTTGTAGTTGTGTAAAACAAAACCCTACAACACAAAAACAATAAAGAAAAACTATTAATAATTTTTCCTCATATTTTTAGGTTAATGACACTGTCCACATGATTTGCAATAACTCTAAATTATGGGTACAAGCACTATTTAAATAAAGCCGGTATTAATAATTCCCGAGCTTAATAAGGCAACTTGCAATAATTATCTAATATATCAAATAATAAAATAATGTTAAACCCCAAAATTAAGGAACAATGTCTTGACTTCTACTATGTTAAAATATTATATAAATATAAGACAAGAGACAGGGGGTTAAAAAAATAAAAAAACGTACAGGTCAGTGTCTCTACAGTATCCAGTAGTACTTTCTTCTTGGCTTCCTTAACAAGCTCTTTCAGTTTTTCGCATTTATTTTTAAAGACTTTTTACATGGATATCTTACCTAAATCTAATTTACGTATAATCTCATCCACAGTGGAATCCGTAAGGATATTATCTTCGTATATATTAAAACCTAATCTCTGAAAGCAAATGATGATTTCATTTACATCTCTGCGAGATCCCCTTCGTATTGGAATATTATCATCGTCAAAAATTTGTTGGTTAAAAATAATAACAGTTCCTGGATCGGTACCGCTTCGCCCATATTCCCAAAAAGTCATCCAGATTAAAATGGTGTCGTTCTCTAAAGCGAGGGATATTCATAGCCTGCTCTAAAAATATTAAAGAAGTTACCGAAAACGAACCATATTAAACACACTTTTGAAAACTATAATTTCTTTAAGGGGTCATATGGTTTTGAAGTAATTAGAAATTATAAATTAATAAATGAAATATATTCCTAAAACCTTTAATTACATTAGGGGCCTTCCATAAATTACTTCATATGAATTTAAGAACTTTTAAACCCCTCGCCGTCCTTGTCAAAGGTTGTCACATTCCTAGATCCCAGTCACCCCTGATGTTACATCACACATTTTTAAATTTATGCATGTATATGTATAAAAATAATTAACAAAAAACAGTTATTTTCGTTTTTCTTGAATTTATTAAATGATCTTTTATAAAATCAACAAGAAGTAAAATATTTCTGTATGTCCGAGTCAAATTCAGTAACCGCCATAAATCTTGAACAATATATATAAAACTTTTTTATTTTAAATTAAAAAAATGTTTTCTTGATAAAAATTTCTGCATACACCGAAATTCACAAAACAATGATCAATATTTAAATAGATCATGGATTTCACGAGGAACCAAACAAAAGCAAAAATTTACATTTAATATTATTTGAAGTAATCTAAATATACTCAAGTGCTTTAAGAATAACAAAGCTTTGAATTTTTTTTTGAAATTTAAGGGTAATGATAGTATATTAGGGGAAAGTGGGGAGGCTTCATACAGTTTTTATATTTTGCTTTGTGGAACGCCCTGTTTTAGGTATATCTCTTTTAATTTATGACACACTAATAGCCCAACTATTTTATATTGTAGTAGAACCTTAATATTATTGAAAATCTACATGCGCGAGTTTCTATATAAGACTTTTACAAAAAAAACAAAATGTATGAATGTACCCCATTAGTGGGGGACATTCATACAACCGAAGGGGCACATTTAACAACACTATTAATTCGTCATAATTATTGTTTATTATTGTTTTATACCATACTTTATAAAAAACACATTTTTTAACAAAAACAAATAGTAAAATTTAAAATTAAAAAACAGGTTTTATCCAAATCTGTTAATGCCTATTATAACATCGCAATAGTTTCGTGATATGAACAAGTAACGAATAGTGAACAGAGTGTCATTAAACGGTCTTTACGTTACATGTATGGTTATCTACCAAAGGCACTTAATACCATTTTTTGTTTTAGTCAGATATATTTATTAAAAGTAACAATCTCAAAATATAAAAAAAAATGTTTATACATTATTAATTATATCAAATAAAAAAACTCTGGTTAACACAGAGATACCTTAACTTACAAAACCTAAAATTAATATGCCTATGTTATTAACAGATTATGACCTAAGATCTATGGTAATATCATCACTATGTCTGAAAAATTAACTGATCCTTGACATCCAAAGACACAAAGTTCAAAAAGCACCCTGTTTTTTTCCTTAAAAATGAAACTTAAACTATAATATTTACAACTAAAATCGTCGGTGTAACAAAAAATATTCATATAGGGCCAGGGGTACAATTATATAGTATGAATGTGCCCCATATACTTGTGTATGAATCTGCCCCATCACATGCTAATTAATGAAAAAATTTGAAATAGAAAAACCGTATTTATATATATATATATATTAATTTACACATTAAATTAGTGCCTTTGTATTATTATAATTAGGATTAAATAGCAATTATTAATCCAAAAAATAGTAACTGGCCATAAAATATGTCCAAAGTTACGTTATGAAATTATTTACGCGAAGCAAAAACACGTTCCGTGTTGTGCACTCGATCTTACCGCACCGAAAATTCTGAAACTTCACTAGTCTGTAAACACACATAAAAACTGTGCACACCCACTTACGTTACTATTTTACTTCGTGTCTAACTTCAGATAAACTCAATGTATGTAGGTGCCCCTTGTATGAATCCACCCCACTTTCCCCTATACAGTGCATTTCTTTAATGCCCCCTTTTGTTTTCTGAACTGACAAATATAAAAAAATAAAACTTTGGGATATAAAATTGATGCAAAAATGCTATGTTTTAGAGGGAAATTGACAGATGTAAATTTTAAGATGGCGGCTGGGCGCCATCTTGAAAAAAAAAATAAAAGGAAAGGGATTCTTGTGGCACATCATTTTAAAGCTCCTAACTAGTACTTAATACCCCTGAAATGTGAAGTCAATACCTTAACCTAATACAAAATTGTCTAAATACCTGATTTGGATGAACATATTTTCAAAACTAATAAAGTTAGATGTACATATTGTCGTATTTTCTTAAATATCTTTGTAATGGTCATACTGCCGTCCAATGAAAACACACCGTATGTGCATTTTTATAACTTTTAAGAAAATGGCGTTTAAATATTTGCCTCATAAAATTTCTTGTTATTTACGTATAAGATATAAATTTAAGGGGGGTAAGGTTTTGTAAATTAAATTATTTTTTCTATCTTATTGTTAAACATTTAAGGAATATATTCTTACAATTTTAAGTCCATCTGAGCAACACTCTTGAAGTTATTCTTTAGTTTAGAACCCCGTTTTTTAACCATACGTATAATATTTACTTCTTTTTTAAGCAATTTTTTTAATGTCGATTTTTTTTTGCGAGAATAGAAAGATTAATGCTAACAGAAAACAAAAATATCAAAAAATTAAAAAAAAAATGTCTTATACGGTGGACGGCAGCATACTGGTGATAATATACATGGTATGAAGAAGAGTATATATTTTTTTAACAAAACAGCCTGGATTTTTAAGCACCATTAAAAAGATCTTTAAAAGACCTTTAAGAAAATACCACATTCAGTACATCTAGGTATTTAGGTAATATTTAAAGTGCTATCATTTTGTATTAGGTAAAGGTATTTACTTTATATTCTAGGTTTATAAAGTACTTGTTAAGAGCTTTAAAATGATGTATCACAGGACTCCCCTTTTATTTTTTTTTTTTACAAGATGGCGCCCACCGTCATCTTGAAATTTTCATCAGTCAATTAATTAATTAATTAATAGCTTTCTCACCCGAGGTATATTATATAGAATTTTTTTTTACTGCTAAAATCATTGTATTACCAATTTGAATTTTGGCATAAGTAATTTCCTAACAATTTTTTGAATGTAAATATTAAGTAGTCTGGAGCGTGTTTCTAATCAGATTGGCTTTATTTATGCAAAAATTTGGCATGTATCAAATTTTGATATAAGAATTGTTCTCATTATTAACCTAGGTTTTTTATCATCATTATACCTAGGGTAAGAAATATTAATTCTCGTTAAGGGAATGGAGTAAATAATAGCAATTTCTCATCTCTATACGGGGTGAGCTAAAAAGTAATTTATTTTTGTCAATTTTTTTAATAGAAGGTTCTGCTTTTAAAATATGACGTAAGTTTTGATTATAAACAAGTTTTTAAAATATTATATTTTTTTAGTTTAAAAATAAAGGTACTTTTTCATTTTGTCATATTTGTTAATTTGCACCTACCTCGTATCCTCGTATACGCTATAATGTATTTACATTTTGATCAGTGTTTTATAATTTTCGGTATACGCAAAAATTTTCATTAGAAATACATTATTTTTAACCATCAAAAATATGGTTCAACATTTATCTCTGTATAAACCGAGTAAAAAATTTTAACTTAAGTTCGCACCATATGGAAAACTTTATAAGTATATTAATTTTACGAAAGAAAGTTATTTTTATAAAAAGTTCTGCATAGTTTAAAACCCAAAATGCAATTATTATCAAATATTATTTTTTGCAGTGCATGGTATACAATGTATGCCAAAAAATATGAAAGGAAAGTACCTTTATTTTTTATATTATAAAAAAAATTATAATGAAAAGATGTTATGAATTAAAAATAACATTCAAATATTCAAACTTGTTTGTAAAGGTGAAGGCTTTCTTTTGCTCTTTAAAAGGTCGTTTTATTAGGTGAAGACCTTTTTTTCTCTTTAAATGTACTTTCCTGGGTCCTCAATTTCTTTTTTTTTAACTGCCTGCACCCATGGCTACACCTTTCGTCCCCCTGTTAATGTCCCCTGAGTATTATACTATCCTATCCTACTTTAATTGTGTTAATATACTGTTTGTCTTAAATGGTCAAAAATGTTATTTTTAACAATTGTTTTATTACACATATTTTACCGTGGGAAAGTTTCTTAAGTAAACAAAAATCAAATTTTTACCCCAAAAAGTTAAAGAGCAAAAAAAGGTCTTCAGATTAAAACACCCTTTACCAATCGGTAACTTATGCCCCGGGCCACCCCTGCTTTCGAAAAATATTTAAAATTTATCGATAATATGCGTGAAGACCATGTTTTATTTTTAATAAATTAATTAAAAATAACCCATGATAATGGCTAAAATATGCAAATGCATGTAAATAATTTTATTACCAAATAAGAAGTTGTTAAATTTCCTAATATGTACCTATAAATTTAAAAAATCATTTAACAACTTACTGTTTTGTTTAATAGGCTCTTCCTGACCTGACTGACCTATCTGACCCCTACTGACATTTTGGAATATTGTTGGTCCGAAGGCGGAGGAACTTTAAAGGGATTCGCGTCAGTTTCATTTTTATGTGAACTCATCGCGTACAACAAACACACACTATAAATTTGCAACAAAACTTTACTATAAATTTAAAACAAAACCCTTTGCTTTATTGAAATTTATAATTTACTAAAAATATTTTTATTCTGTCTAAAAAATCTATATCTTATCTTTTTATCGTAGCGTTTATAGTTTGATAAATAATCACCAAATAACGAAAGTAAATAAAAGTTTTTTAGATGAGTTCATGTTATCTCTTCTTATATGGACTTTAAGCCTATATGATAGAGTGGGATAATAAAAGTTATATCAAAAATATTTAATCAAAACAAATTTTTATTATAAATAAATAATAAGCTTTAAACACCGTGACGTATTAATCAGGGTTAATGATGATTCACCAAAGTCAATATTATAGGTCTATACAAGTTTATAAAGTATATTTCTATTCTATTCTATTTCTTTTTCTTGGTTTTGGTACCTGAGGTCCAATCCTCCACTCTCCCCCTTCCAGACTATGCTTTCCAGGGCTTCGTCGGCGGAAAATCTGGATAATCGAGCTCGTAGCTCCCAGAAATTTCAAAAAAACAAAAATAATTCTACAATCGATGCAATGCATAAATTGTCGGCTGTCAAACGAAGACCTTCACCACCAAACAGTATACCATTAGCCTATAGGAATCTTCGCTCACAGTGCTTAGATCCAGAAAAAAGATGCCGTCAATTTAGCGTGAATCTTTCCCTGATCCCCGAAGGTAAAAACGTCCGTACGGCACCTCTAACCGTCACTCCGGGAAGAACTCTGTAGTCCTCTTCGCACGTCCGCACTGTCCGGAGGTCAAACAAAGAGTCATAAAGTATGTTTAACCAAAAATATTTTTCCCTAGCTGCCCCCAATAGATACAAGCACATATTCTTCACAAAGATGAGCAAATCAATATATAATTATGATTTGATAAGGTGACTATTATACCTACACAAAATACATTTAAAATTTTCTTAGACAATCTGTTGGATAAACAGGATGTTTCATTAAAAAAAAACTAAAGTTCTATAATGTCACACTTATTTGAGGCACCCTGAATAATGAATGTGGATGTCAAAAAATGCACAATTTAACAATAAGGAACTCGCTATAATACCAAGCGGCAAGCGGCGCCGGCGAACAGAGAGTGTGAGAGCACTATGCTAACATAAACATAAACTGCTGCCTCTGATCTTTATGTTAAAATAACCTTTCCTAATGCAAGACGAAATTTGCACGTTATATTTTTAAATTCGAGTATTTACTTTAAGTAACCACTTAAATACACAAGATTTTAATTTTACTTGGGGTAGAGAATACACCAACATATTATACAAGGTATACCAAAATTATAGAAACAGCTAGATATATGATTATTATTATTTATTCTGGAAAAAAGCCAAATATTATTTTGTTTAAACATTATCTCCCAGAAAACAAAGAAACTTTAATACTAGCTACCTAGATATCTCATAAAGTAAGGTCGAATAAAACATTTTTTTTATTAAAGAATTTATATAATACAGTGAAGCAGATTGTTGTTTCCTTTGGTCAAACCTGCAATAAAAATAAAAATTTCTATTTAAAAAAATATTTTGACCTTAAAATGCCCCTTTTATGGTCAATTCAAGATTACCTCAAGATGCGTCATTTTATTTTATACAACTTTTATATTAAAAACTTTTTATAGGGTTTTTAAGATATTGTAGTGGTAGATTTTTAATAGATATTGTGTTGTTATCTCTAAAAAATATATAAAAATATATTTTTTTTAAAATTATTATTTCATTGGTAGATGGGCGAAAAGTCAGGGGGCTGCGCATATTCGCCCTCTGTGACTACGTCACTGTTGGCACCGTAGTTTATGAACATTAATAATTGACAACAATTTTTATTTTGCTTATGAATAGTTGATGCGGATATTTTGTATTATTTCTTCATTACTCATAATATTCGTTACAAATTACAACATAATTTCAAGGAAAATATTTTTTGGATTATATTAAGGTGTGCGTATACAAAAATGCAGATGTACATCTTTATTGTTATATGAACAACTAATAAAATATAACAATTATAATAGGAACAGCATTTTACAGTGCGATATTAAAATCACATCACAATCACATTCAAATAAACAATTAACAATACAAATTAAGTATCTCTTTTGTTTGCCTATTATTTTGTTAAGGTTTTTTCATTATAAATTTTATGATAAATCATTACTTTTGGCAACATTGCCTGACGAACAAATTCCTGCATGTAGAACTTTCATCGCCATCTCTATTTTCTGTTAAATGATAAATAAATCCTGCAAGTCATGCCGTTGTATCTTGCGCCATCTAGCGCTAATTGTCTTAACTAGATATTTAATTCCTGCTGCTTGAGCCGCTTAGTGCAGCAAACACGAATAAAGTATATGTACAAAATTTCCTGTTGTGGCAGGAAGGTAGCACTAACTAACTATTCCGTCTGGTCGGGCAACGATTCGACGCAAATTCGTTGCGCACAGTCGTGAGCTCTGGCTGGGTCGTCGCGCTCGCCGCTCCATCTTGAGTAGATTATAGCTTGTGTACGGTGCGAGTGTATTTAGTGCGATCAAAATCCGATGTTTATATTTTAAAGTGTACAAAATTAAATCAAGAAATGTCTTCGAATAACCAGAAGCTATCGACCACTCAACGTATGATACAAGGTCAGTGCAAGAACACACTTTTTAGCCCACAATAGCGGCCCTTCGCGCATTTCATGTGCAAGATTGATTTTCTAGGCGCCATGACTATCGATTACAATATTATTATGACAGTTTTAAAGGTAAAATAGCGCATTTCGCGGCTTTTATGCGGTGTAGGTCAACGGGACAGTCCCGGTATCCGATAGTCACGACGGCCCGGGCCTAAATCGCCTTCCCGATCTGTCAATTGGTTGCTGCGACACACATAGTTGCCATCGCTCCTGATTTAGCTGCGGGATATTTCAATGTTTATACCGCCAGAAACAATTTACTCACCTACCCACTAATTGATGTTTTTTAGATACCGACCCTTTCCTCATCTTCTACTGCTAACACTTCCTGCCCTATTCCTGCAATCTATAAATCAGCTCTCACTAATGATCGCAGCTAAAAATAAAAATTAATACTATTACAGACGATATTGACCTATAAACATAAGCTGATATTTTTGCCTGTAACAGGTTGCTCCAAATTCCAAGAAACATGACGATGCTACGCCCAAATTTTTAAGGCTTTTAATTCTGCTTTCCCTGTCATTTTTCGGACAGGTGTGCCGTTTTTATCTTCCAGATTATTGTTTTCTGCCCTTTTTAAATCAATATAGGTATTATTTTAAATCTTATGAAAACCAACTATATAGCATCCAGTTCTATTTCTAATTAAAATCTATCCGTTTTTAAAATTATCCGATATTTTAATAAACTTACTTGTTAGATTTGTTTTAAGAGCAAAATGTAGTTTTTACTAAAGCAGGACTTTTTAGCGGTCTTCACTAAACTTTATATATCGGTATTTTGCTGCAATAGTGGCACATCACCAATTTGTTTCTAAACTAAAAACTAAAGCATTCCTTATGCAGTTTCCTTTGCAATAAAAACAATAAACCCACTTATCTCAAAACATAATTTTTTACGTTGTTCCGCTTTTAAATTGCAGCCCATATATTATTAATCTGTTTAAAGAAGACACGTACAAAAATTGGGCTTAATTCTATGTAGAATTGTAAAAATATGGAGCTCCTGTAATAAAAAGTACTTATTTTAAACCAAAGTTCTTTTGAGTACAAAGTACAGATTATAAAAAAAAACTTGATAGCAGTTAAAAAAATAACTTTTGATGCTTTCTTGTTAGGGTAAAAAAATTGTAAAAAGTGTTTTTCCGTAGTGAATAAATCCACGTGGAAATCAATTTCTTTATAGTTTTGGTCGGTTAATAAAGCTATTTCTTTCCAAATCTTTTAAAATTATTATTTTTTCTTTCTTGAATCTCGCTGCACAAAAATGCCTCAAACTAATAAAATGTTTGTGAAGTTTCAGATATTGATACAAATAAAACGGAATCTATTTTTACAACACCAGCAGCAACAACGGTTACCTACGCATTACCAAAATTTTGGAAACTTTAACACCTTCGAGCTTAAAATAAAATCAGACTACATATTAATCTTTGACCATGACTGGATGCAGACAATATTACAGAAAAGTAGATTTGTTTATGTGTATAACAAACAACGAGTTCAAGGCCAAAATTTAACTTGAATATTTTTTTGTCGATAGGTTTTGTTATCGACCGTAATTTATTACCTACTTAGAAAATGAATTATGTTCAAATTGTTCAATTTATATATTTATTTGTTTATTTTAATTTCAAAAAATACTAATTATTTTGCAAGGAAATAGAATTGTTTAAAAAATAAAAACACAACATGTATGCAAGTAGTTTGAACTAGATACGTGACCGCCAAAAAGTTGGACACATATGAAAAAAAAATTAAAATAAAAAAACTTTTTTTTTTGCAATAACCTAAAATTCAATTATAACATCCAGTTCATGGGCTTCGGTAAGGAAGATAATTAATAAAAATTAAATTAGAATATCAAAAAGTGAGGTTAGTTGACTCGATATCTAAAAAAGAAATTTGAAAATGGTGTTTAGAATTTAATTTTAGGCTAATGTACAAAATTTTAAAAAATAAAACGTAATTTAGAAGACATTTGTTTCACAAAAAATTAAAAAAAGAAAAATCGGTCAATTTAAGAATTTTAAAAAAGTAGATTTGGCAAGGGCAAGTACTTACGACTTAATTGACTCGAGTATTTAAGAACTACTCACTCACATATTAGTTTTCTTAAATACGGTATTCGGATACAAAATTATTTTTCAAAAAAAATTACTAAAAATGAAACATTTATAGTTTTTGGGTTTAACGTTAATAGAGAATTATTGCAAGTTGCCTTATTAAGCTCGGGAACTATTAATACCGGCCTTATTTAAATAGTGCTTGTACTCATAATTAAGAGTTATTGCAAATCATGTTGACACTACCATTAACCTAAAAATAATGGAAAAAATTTTAGTAATTTTTCTTTATTGTTTTGTGTTGTAGGGTTTTGTTTAACACAAATACAGAAATACATTAAAAAAGCAAGGTTTTAGGTATTTTTACTTCAAAATTTTTTGATTTTGTGGTCGGCAGCCGTTCGGTTAGACGAACAGTTCCGAAGTAAGACCAAAATAAGGCACAACCTAAAACCGACATAAATAAAGCCAGGTACTATACTTATTAAGGGAGTTCTTATCCTACTATGCATCTGCGCAAGCTCAGATGTAAAAATAAGGCCGGTATTATTAGTGCCTGGCCTTATTTCACTGTGTAATAATTCTCTAATTAATTATACCTAAAAAATAACAGTTTGTATTTATTTCATAAACGTTTTACTAATGTTATTTTCTCATTACAAATAATATAAATAATATTTATTGACCAACAAAAATACTTTAACCTTTAAGTAGGCGCGCAGGGGTCAAATTGACCCCGGCATTGCAAATTTTGTATTAACTTTAAGATTTTTTACAATGAGAAGTACAATCTCTAAGTACTTTTCTAAAACCCCGTTAGGAATAAACTCAACAGAAAAAAAACACCATTTTAATTTATTAATTTAATTTAATAAATTTAAAAATAAAATTAATAAGTAATACAGTAATAATACATTGAAGGAAAATGCTTCCAGCTAAAAATATAATTTAGCAGTTAAAAAGAAATACAAAGAAAAAGTGATTATTGGATGTTTACGGTGTGTGGGTATATTTAACCTCCGCGCGATTTCTCTACGTAATAAAAAGGCACGCGCCTATTTAAGGGTTAATCTTATTTATGTAACCATAAAGTCCGTCTTTAGTTATCAAAAGCATGGGTTTTAATAGAACACCTAGTAGAACACTATACTTATACAGTTTTACCCAAGGTTTTTTTAAGTAGCCAAGAAACAAAATCATGTGAATAAGAATTTCTATTAAGAATGTTATTAAAATACAAACCAAAGATATTTTGCCTTGTTGGCTAAACGTTTCTGACAGTTTAGCATAAGGGTCTGACCACACATAACCGCAACGATTCCGCAGCCGTGCGACTCGCTGGTGAAATGTAGGAGGATGCGGTGCAAAAGTTTTGTAATTAATAAAATTGCAGTAATATGAGTCTGTTATACTACGCTTTAAATTACAGTTACTACATCGTAAATTAAATATTCACAATTAAAAAAGACAGTTTTATCTATACTACACTTAAAGTTTGAATAAAAAGAAACAGAGATAAGTAGAAAAATCTGCTGTATTTAAACAAGGAGATATTCATATATAAAGGGCCCCACAGACTACGATCGGTCTTGTACGACGTACATGTCGGTCGTACAACCCACAGATTTATATCAACGAAATCAGAATACTTTCATCGGTCTTGTACGACTGCCCGTAGCGGCCACACACTTCCGTTTTACGTCGTTTTTGTACGAACGGGTATGTACGTCGTGCAAGTATGTCGCACAAGACCGTAGTCTGTGGGGCCTTTTTAACAATAGACTCTGGTTAACAAAAATGCTTTTTATATGTTTGAGGGCATAAAAAGTGCGTTTGCATTTTTACGGATTAGTCTACCCCACTTTCCTCTATCATTTTGAATCCAGGCTCGGTGCGGTTATGTGCATGGCCATACCTTAATTGTTGCTCTTTTTTTAATTTAACTTACTTATTATGTTTTTTCTATGGACATTTTGTACTGTTTTATTGTTTAGTGGGTTAAAGTTCCTTGGACATTCAAATACAATAATAATAATTTATGTAACAAGTGCATAAAGTGTTACTTTTTTACGAATGGGAAGTTTAACAGCACAAGCCGTTAGGCGAGTGCGGCAATCCCATGAGTAAAAAAAGACACTTTATGCATGTGTTACATACTATATTTTTTCACGATCGTATAAAATTTTCCACAATATAATTTTATACATGTTTTATTTATATTAACTTATTAATTTTAATTTTTGCAGCACAGCCATTATATTGCAACAAAAATCATAGCCTCCTTATATTCTAAGAGACAATTATCCTCTTCATAACTATGTAACTTATGTACAGTCGAACTTCTATAAGTCGAACTTCGATATCTCGAATTTTCGATAACTCGAATTAAATTGGTTGGCAACAGCGCCAGTAGTAAATATTATGTGTAATTTTTACTTGATAACTCGAACTTCTATAACTCGACTATCTTGATAACTCGAACTAAATATATGTCAACGCCCTCGATAAGTCGAATTTTTCAGGGAATACCCTAAATACGGATGTTTATATGGAGCTTGTTTAGTGTCGGAGGCAGTTCCGTTTCTGCGTTGAGAGGTTTCACAACTATACTGTGGTTTTTTATTGTTAACAAGATGTCACTAAAACGTACTTTAAAGACGTTATCAATTGACGAAAAATATAAATTAATAAAAGAAGTGGAAAGTGGTATGTTCTCCGAATGGGAAGAAGAAGATGAAATTCCTTTATTTTTTTTAAGAGAACGTTTGAGAGGAAATAATGAAGAAGAAACACTTTGAACACAATTTGAAATAGAATACGATGCGTGGACAAATTTTAAAACCATACCAGATGTTACTTTTAACGACTTCTTGCACGTGGATGATGACATTATTACTTCAGAATTTCCTACAGATGATGATATCATACAGTTATGTGGATCAGAAACAGAATCTTTGCAGCTTAGTTATGAAGAAGACAGCGAAAATGATATGAATGATGGTGATTTAGAGGATGAGGTACAACAACCGCCTTGCGTTCGTACCTAAAAAAGCAATGAAAATACAACCGATTCGTTGTACAATAGTTTAAATAACATCGAAGTGTTTTTTGAAAACCAAAATAAAAATCGTCACGTCAATCACAAATAACTGACTATTTTAAAAACCGGAATAATAACAAATACATGCATACATTTCTAATACATATGTATATGTATTTTTATATAAAAAAATATGAAACATGTGTATTTTTAGTACTTTTGTAAAAAAACTTTACATATATTTTGTTATACATTTTTGATCTATAAGTACATATATGTATTATGTATTATCATATCCATATCCATAATATTATTATATGTGTTTTATTTGATAAATCGAAGTCTTGATAAGTCGAATTATTTTTTTGTCAAGTCGCGGTTCGAGTTATCGAAGTTTGACTGTATATAACTTATTTAATTTTAGTAAATTGTATTTACTTGTAGAAATAATACTAAAACAGTATAAATTCCTTTTCAATTTCTTAGTCATTTAAATTACTATTAATTTTTAATAATTTCTATTAAATTTATTTGCAAACTGTCAAATTTTAAAACTAGTGACACATTACCTAAAAGAAATAATAATTAATTCACAAATTCTTAAGTACTTAGAAAAACACAAAATTTTGCATGACAGGGAGTATGGATTTCGCCACAAAAGATCTACAGCAGATCTTCTTTCCTTCGTTTCACACTGCTGGAATAAGTCTCTTGAGTTTCTAGGTGAGTCCCAGATTGTTGCTCTTGCTATATCCAAAGCTTTTGACCAGGTCTGGCATGCCGCACTTCTTACTAAACTTCCCTCCTATGGTCTTTCAACTAAACTCTGTACTTGGCTCTCTAGTTATCTATCTGATCATCGTATATCAGTTATTTTGACGGCCATTCTTCAAGCTTTCACCAAGTAAAAGCTGGAGTCCCTCAGGGCTCAGTTCTGGCACCAACATTGTTCCTTCTTCACATCAACGACCTTCTCTCGTCCACAACTAATTCCATTCATAGTTTTGCCGACGATAGTACTCCTTACTCCAGTTTTCAGGTTCCTAAACCCATCACTATACCTGACTTGGACTGTTACACAGAGCGATGCAGATATCTTTTCGCAGGATCTTAATTTAATATTGGATTGGGGCGCCAAAAATCTCGTCCATTTTAATGCATCCAAAACACAATCATGTTCCTTGTCGCGAAAAGAGTCATCAAATACTCATCCTCTACTTATGAGCGGCCAAGTTTTACAGAGCAAAGACACCTTCAATCTTGTGGGCGTCACATTTGAAAGTAACCTTAACTTAAAGCTGGGATTTCTCTTTCGAGCCAAAAAGTATTTCTCCTCTTCTAATTTATACACTTTATATGTGTCCCAAATCCGACCTCCCTTGGAATATTGTTCTCATATCTGGGGAATGGCGTTCCCCACAACCTTAAGCATTTTTGATTCTATTCAAAGAAGAGCTATTCGTCTCATTAATGATCCTTCACTTACAGAAAGGCTTCCCTCTTTAGCCCATCGTCGGGCTGTGGGGGATTTATCGCTTTTTATAGGTACTTCCATGGCTTCTGCTCTGAAGAATTGTCCAGTGTAGTTTCTCCACTCACGGTTCCCTAACAGAGAAACTCATGGTTCCGCGCGTATGCATCCCTATACGGTCCAACTGGAAAGGCCCCGAATTTCCCACTTTGTTCGTTCTTTTATCCCTAGAGTTTCTAGATTGTGGAACCTGCTGCCCGCGGAGGTCTTTCCTTCCCCCAAATCTTCAAGTATTTAAGTCCCGTGTCAACAAACACCCTCTTACTTCGCTTAGGACACCCACGTTACGTTAGTATTTAGGCTTTTAGCCTTCGTGGTTTGTCCAAAGATAAAAAAAAATTACGAAATCAAAGATGACTTAACCGTTTGGTTCAGGTGGTGTCGCGTTTACTATTACATATAATTGCATAAATTGATATGTAAGTTTATTGTAGTAGGCACTGAAACAAAACACTAAATCAAAGTGTGAAAAAAGCTTGAAAGTCACTTTTTTAACAGTTTATGTAGTGTACTAAAATGGAGTACTTTACCTTCATGTTAACAGCGTTTTTTTTTAACGGTCGTGAAAAAAGTAATAATCATGTGTGACTCTAATCATTTATATTTGAAGGCTTTAGTGGATGTTGTGTTATGTCACTATTACTTGTTTTGAGTAATTTAAATTTTAACATGTCATAGATTTTTTTTGTCTCTTTTTTACGGATTTTACATCACAAGCAGACAAAATATTTTTATTATTATTTTGAAAAAAAATACATTTTTGGATTAAAATGGGCAAATATCAACTTATTGCAGTACAATATCCGAAAAATAACATAATATCACATAACTGCTTCATCCCCTAACTTCTTCAATTCATAAATTAGGACGGATAAGTGATTATTGTCTTTAAATACATTTAAAATAAATAACTAAATACATTTAGAAGCCATAAGATTCATTTGTATATATTTTTCTAAGATTTCTAAAGAAATAAGATGGCATAAATTTTCTGAATGCGCCCATTATCTAGGAGTGCCAAGCACTACTGTAAATTCAAAAATACTTGAGGGAAACTACTTAGTACCCACCAGTATTCCAGTATGTTATGTTCACTATCTTTTTATTGTATTAACTATTATAAAATTGAAAACATACTACTCCAATTGCCACCTGTAGGTTTATTAGACACCTAACTACTATACAAAATTGATGGTCTAGACTTACCCAAATATGTTTTACTTTTTTCATATATAATTAGACGAATACCGACTCCAAATAATTACTGTATTTTTCTTTAACTTATTTAGATCATATGACCTCTAACATTTCAACAAAGTATCGAAATCATAATACAGTTTTTTTCTTTCGGGTAATAATTTATATTGCTTTGTTTTTGGATTTGATTAGAAATTATAAGAAAATTAAAAAAAGCTTATTAATTAAGCGCTTATGCAGCGTTCATTTACAGGATGTAGTAAAACACTCAATATTAAGATATTGTATATGGTTTTATACTATACAGGATGGCTATTTGAAAACGAAACAGAGCTAATTTTGGGCACTACAGGTCGATTAAGAAAAAACGCTCGAATACGTACATTTTTTATTTTGGGGGAATTTTTTTTGCCACTTTCATCCCCTGAACTGCAACCCTCTAGCAGTTTTGAAACTCACCCCCAAAAACCTTTAATGGAAGGAGGGATCGAGTGATAAGTACTTTATTTGAAGGTCTTTCGACTCTGATTACAACTGCCAAGTCTGAAGTCTTGCGTTGATATGGCAGCTTTTCAAAATTCAAAATTTTTATTTTAAATTCTTTAACTTTAAACTAAGGGTATATGATGAGGAAAAAATGTTTTTTAAAATAAAATAATAATTTACTGATTGCCAGATTATGGCTTCAGTGACCTCAGGCATGAATTTAAGATAAGTAGTGTCTCAGAGAAGATTTACTTTGTTTCAAACATTTTTAAAAACACTTTAAATTAATAGTTGATAGATATCGTTAATTAAAATTTATAATATTCCAGGCTACCAATATTTAAAGCATATAGTCCCTGGGCCAGTAATAAAATTGACTTAATAATAATAACACTTTTAAAACCTTTTTAGGGGGTTTCCTCTTGACAAGTCTACCACGAATATTTTTAACGCCATATATAGAAGCGGCGCTTTAACCCAGCCTGTCAATGTCAAATGTTTTGGGTGACGGGCTGGGCGAACGCGTCACTTTTTTGTCGGACAAGTTTACCACGATTTTAAACATTGTGCCAAAAATCGTAAGTGTTACAGTCTTAAAACCATAAGACCCATAGACATGTTTTTGCTATCGGATTGGGCGGATTTCGTAACTAAAATTGCATGTAATGCTGGTTTTACACTTATCAAACTTCTTGTCAAAAAGGTTGGACCGAGTTTAACTTGAATAAATTTGATAATGTAAAAACATAAAATTGGATATTAAAGAAATTCAAGGTCGCCTTGTCAAATTTGTTTGAAGGATTAGAACACGTCCTATTTTTAATTAAATATTTAATGCAAAACTTTAAAACTAACAACCCAATGAATTAAAAATTGGCAGTTGGCAACTAGAGCAACTACTAAACCTTATCGTGATTGGTGTGGTGTTTGGTTTTTACCCTGATATTTGCTTCAAATAAGTTTGTCAAATAATTTCTTATTTTACACTTCTGTCTTCAAACAAATTGTATCAGTTATTTTATCAAGAGTTTGATAAGTGTAAAACTCAGCTTAAAACACTGTGGTAAACTTGTCCGACAAAAAAGTGACGCGTTTGCCTGGCCCTAAACTCAAAACATTTGACATTGACAGGCTGGGTTAAAGCGCCGTTTCCCTAAATGTCTTCTAATGCATAGGAGACGTTTTCTAATTTTTAAAAAAATACCCTAGTTGGTTTAAAAATTAGTAGAAAACAATATTTCTTTTTAAACATCCAGGAGTTCAAAAACTAAGGCGTTAAGACCATATGTTTATATGAAGTTTTTCTAATTTCCATTGTATAGAATCACCCCTTAAAGTTTGTCGGTTGAGTTACTGGAGACCCTGTATTGGTAACTTAATGTTTTTGTGTTCTGATACAAAAGGTGTAATAAATATGTTTCTTCCTTTTAAAATAAAAAAAAATCATATTAAACCAGAAAATTTATTAAAATGGGCATGGAAAACCCAAAAAGTCAAGAATCTAAAAATACAAAGTTGCTAAGAACCCTTTCTAAAGACGACTAGAATTTAAGCCATATAAACTACCAGATGTGTACCACACAATAGATTTTACGACAGATATAAAACATGGCATACTAAATATATTTTATGTTTTGGTTATATTATTGGGATACTTTGTGTAGTTATTGTAGGGAAATACTGCTTTTATAATATTTATTTTCCTAATAAGTGCGCAAAGTGATACTTGCTCGCACGCAAAAGCAATTAGACGAACTACGCGTGGTGGAGTTCAGATAGGCTTTAAGTGCGAGAAAGACACTTTGCGCAAGTGTTAAGTCTATGCTACGATACCAAGCGGAAGCGGCAAACGGAGAGTGTCAAATCCCTGTACTGGTGGCCGATACTGGCTACAATATTTTGTGGTAAGCAGCGTTTTGAAGCCAGTTTACATACATTAAAAATGTTTCACTAATAAAATTTGTTTTGTTTAAGCGGTAAATGGAAGGAAAACGTTTTTGAACATATGCCCTAAAACGTATAGTCTTTAAACCACAGGATATTTAAAAAATAGCATGTATCCCAGTTTGGATATTTAAAACAAAAATAAAGTAAGGGCGTGTCCTATTCATTAGAAGACATTTTTTGACATACCAGAAAAAAAACCAGTGTCGTCCATGCGGACTTAAGAGTAAATATTTTTTAAGAAAAAAGTTGTTAGGCACTTTATTTTCTTAAATTAAAAATATTTTTTGGATATGCGTTTAGTTTCAAACCAATTTTTTTCTTAAATATATGGTTTCCGCGTAAATAAGTACAAACCTTTTCTAGGCATGGGCAAATCGCTATCCAATTCTAAATATTTAGTTAATCATTAGCTTGCATTAACAATTATCTTATAAAATAAGATTTGCAACATTAAAGTATTGACTAATTGTTTTGTTAAAAAATAATATTAATAATAATAACTGTGAAATGCAGGAGATGACCATGCCGAGAAATGGTTACTATAAACAAAGAATACCTATTATAGATACCCCAATAGAAGTCCAGTTTAAAAGGCAGAATTACAAACGATTTATCACCACGCGCCTATATGGACAGCTTCGGAGTCTCTATACCGGGTTATACACGGTCATGCAAAACTGTCACATCTGTCAAAAAGCCAAAGCTCGCGCGCAAATTTGACCGTGTGTATTAAAAAACTGCCACATCTGGCTTGGCATGCGAGACGATATCCGAGTTTGATTTTTAGTGCCGCTTGTCGTGCAAACTTGTGTATGTGTAGGACAAGTCAGTTAACGTTCCAGTTTAGGAACGTCGTTTACGGGGTTATATTGTTGGTTTTGAGTTAACAAAATGGCTCTTTGGCGCCAGGAAGATGTATTGCGTGATTTTATAGATATGTACCAAGGTTATCCATGTTTTTGGAAAGTTAAAAGTAATGACATTGAAAAAAATAAAAAAATATTTGCTGAATTACGCTTATGTTCAAGTTGATCACACCACCAGCTGCCAAAACTGACGCTGATCTGACAGGTACATCTGAATCGTGTGTATCAAAAGCTTCATTTGACATTTGCTTTCATGCAAGTGCGTTTCAGGTTTGCATGACCGTGTATACCCCGGTTATAAGCGGGCTTCTGAGAGGGCTTCAATTTTCGGCGCCGATTCACGTGTCCCTAATTTTATTGCGGTAGCTATCATATTCTTTGATATAAATAATATGCCAAAACTGTAGATCGAATTTAAAAAAATCAAGAAATCAAATTTGCTCAAGACATACACCAGCTTTAAGCACGGAAAAACTTCCCGGGAGCGCGAGAATGTTGTTATGTTAGGAGTAAAGTATTGACAAGAAAGTAATCTTTTATTAGTTGGACTGTATGTCTCGTCGACTTTGGGCAGTCATAAACGCAACAAAATGGATTGCACGTTTTTAATCACTTATTTTGACTTAAAGTGTTTTTGGACAATAACCCAAATCTGATTTTAAATGTAAATTTTCTGATTTTTTAATATAAAAAAAAACTAACACTTTCAGATTTATTATTTACTTGTAGGTTTTGTTAATTAAAAGCAGTGTAAAGAATTACAATTAATATAGATATAAACCTATAGCGTAAAATAATACAAATAATTTAATTAATTGTCAGTTAATAAGTATATTAGTATCTTGGATAATTTTACTTATAAAGAAAATAAAATGATGTTTCAAACACTACTTCTAGATTATTGTTATAAAAAATATTCTGCATATTTTTATGTTTCTAAAAATTGTAAAAAATTTGAAATAAACATTTTTATCGACAAAATTTAAAGGATAACTTACACAACGATTAAAAAAAAATAGATGGCCTGCTTTATTTAAAACTTTTTTGTCGCTTGTATTCTTTTTATTAAACTTACTGATTTAAAATTGAGAGATGGCCAAAGCACTTAGTATGTAAGGCCAACCAACCTAGATATAAAAAAAAATTGAAAGAAAAAATGTAAATTATTACGTGTCAAAACGGGGAAATTTATTTTAGGAAGCTATTTATCTGCTGTCACCTATTAGGACATTTGTAATATTTTTTCTTTATTGACATAACTCTGTAGTTCACAATATTTTTATGTTTTCATTCAGCTTTCTAATTTTTTTGCATTTGTTTTAAAACACCCCTTATTTAGTAGGTCATATGGTAAAAACAGGTTAAATTAAAAAATTGGAAAATAAATAGTTTAATTAGTGTAAAATACCAATTATTTTAATGTATGGATTTATTTTATTTTTAACGCAAATTAAACTACATACTTAAATGTGTAATTGCTGTCATTTAATAGTACATTACACCATTACAAATTAAATGACATTTTTTAAAATTTATGAAAGTTTGTATTCTTTATATATCCTAATATTTTTTGTTATATTGTAAAGATCTATACACGATATATGGTTAATAGATAATTGTTTTTATGAAAGACTAGCAGACTCGTGCCCACTTCGTTGGGCGTTAATCTGGGAACTTTTTGTTTAATCATAGTAAAATATAGCCTATAACACTCCCGAATTGGGTAGCTTTCTGATTGTGAAAGAATTTTTATGATAGGTTTAGTACTTTCGAAGATTAGCGGCTACAAACAAAGTAACAAACTTTACCTCTTTATATATTAGTATAGATATAGATTGTTGCCATATTTTTTTACAGTCTGTGATTTAAAATAAGTAAGTATCGCCTACAGTTTACATTAGCTCATCGTAATTGTTAAAAACAGGCAGATACTTATGTTATGTTTACGCTTTTTAAGTAAAAAAGTACCTATATTTTCTAACAGATATTAGTATACCTACATGTTTACAAATTAGAGGAGCGACCACTTAAATGTACGTATTTAAATAAATTATACAGTGCTTGTCTAATTTCAGGACTTCCCCTTCTAACTTTTGAATTGTTTGGTTTTTTTCATAAAAATTTAAAAACTTCAGAAAGTCAACATTAACCAAATTTTATGGAAGAAATGATACATATAAATGATAAACTGAGAGTTGGGCGCTATTTGAAAACAATAATGTAATGGAAGAGGGGTCTTGTGGCACATCATTTTAAAGCTCCTAACGAGTACTTTTTAACCCCAGAATATAAAGTTAGGATCCTAACCTACTACAAAATAGCGGTACTTTGGAAATTAACTGAATACCTGATTAGCATGGCCATATTTCCAAAACTAATTAAGATATAGATATACTTATTGTGGTATTTTTTAGAAAGCTCTGTTTAATAATAATATAGGTAATAATATACAGGCTAGGACAAAAGGTATATTTTTTTAATGACGCATTCTGTATCTAGGATCCCCATTAAAAAGATATTTAGAAGACAATCAGGAAAATACCACATTATGTATATCTAACATTAATAGTTTGGAAAATATAGTCATCTAAATGAGGTATTTGAGTAATATTTAAAGTACCGCCATTTTGCAAGTAGGTAAAGGAATTGACTTTATATTGTGGGGCTTCTGGGACCCTCCTTTTTATTTAATTTTTGTTTTCAAAATGGTGCCCCACTCTCAGTTTGACATTTATATCTGTCATTTCTTGCCTTAAATTGGGTTTACGTTGTCTTATTAATATCCTTAAATTTTTAAGAAAAAATACCAAACAATTCAAAAATTAAAAGGGAAGATCAGACTTAACACAAGCACTATAATTTTATTGCGAGATAAGATTGTGGAAGTAACTACTTGAATAAGAGGAAGTGATTTTTTCGAGATAAGACAGAGGTGTTTAAGAATTCACTAGATGAAATGAGATTATTACTTTCATTTGATCTATCTCGTCTTCGGTAACTTTATATGGGGTGATCAAACCAAAAGTCGTCACTATTGCTAACCTTTTTATTATTACAAATACGAGGTCGGTTAAATTAGAAAACCACTAGGACGTGCTGCTACTAAACAGAAACAGAAGTAAATATGGCGTTGTAGATTTATTTCAGAAATGCCCTCTTTAAGGGAACACCCTTGTATATTTTTATTTCCAAGAGCTTAAAAAAGCGCATGTGATATATCCAACTAATTTTTAATATTTCGTAAAAATGACCACCTTAAGAAGTTTGATAGTAAACCAGCATATTGTAACTGAAACAACCTGTATAATGCATCACCATTAACAAGATATCTTAAAGAGATTTAGGAAAATACCACATTAAGTATTTCTATCCCTTATAGTTTTAAAAATATGCCCACACTGATAATAGAAATTTTAGATCTTTATTTTATCTACGGCACTCAGTAGTTTTTATAGCTTAAAACTGTAGAATCTTTTGATACATATACCTCTAATGGAAATTTAAAATAATTTTCAGATTTGGATGGTCATATTTCCTCCACTGTAAGAGATGGCCATTAATGTGGTATTTTTCAAAAGCAATATGATTTTTGTTGATGCAATATACAGGGTGTTTTTTTAAAATTTAGTTTACTATCAAACTTCTGAGACTGACCATCTTTTCAAAACTATTAAAAATTAAATATTTTTAATGTGGACTGTTTTAAAAGCGTCTTGATAGATTTTTAAATGGTGGTAAAATATACAGGTTATTCCATTAAAACAACTACATTTTTGCAATAAATCGAAAGTTTGTTAAAGTAAGTTGTGTCATGTTTATTCTGTCGAACACTTAAGAGACCTAAAATAATAGCATTATATCAACTACTTCATTATCGGTATTTCAACAAAAAAAATTACAGGTTTCTGCCGTTTGTCTGAAGTAATATCCCCAAGCGGATTTGAGACTCGTCAATAAAACCACTGAATCTTTATCGATCTCAGGTTAATTGTGAACTTAATACAGTTGCTTTTTTAACAGTGCTCTAAAGTGTTGTCTTTTAGGAAAATAACCGTACATATCGTATTGTGTTTTGCCGGTTTAAGAAGTAATACCTGGTGCAGCTGATACAAATAACATCCTAAACTACATCGGCCGCGGCGGTTTGACACTTCTCCGATAATATGTGGTTTAAAACGGCAGGCCAAACTTTTTTGGTTCTCTGAGCTCTTAAAACAAAATAGGTACTAAAATTAATACATTTCGTACAAAATCTGAAATTTTACGAACACTACATTTGGCAGAAAAAATATTATTCTTCACTTACTTAATTTCATATCAATATAGAATATAGAATAAATTTTTTAACGTATTTTTAAAAAAAGTAGTTTAATATTAATTTTTGCATCGTAATTATTATTTAAATTAAAGTTTAAATCACTACCGTTTGCTTTATACAAAACAATGATACTTTTTCTCAGAATGTAAGAATAAACCTGGCATAATATATTACACCCACTCTTAAATTTTGCCAAAATAGATAGTACAGTGTGCATGTCATTTATGTAAATACATTTAATTGTAAATTAATGACCAATATTATTTCACATATTTTATATTATATTTAATTTATTTTAAACTGTCACTTTTTTACTTGATTTTTTAAAGTTTTTTTATTTTATTTTTTTAAATTTATATACTTCTAGAATGTTTGAATAAATGAATCTGCCATGATGTGTGACATTTATTTTAAGTTTGGATATTATAGAAAATGTACCGACTTGTGATTTATATATCAATAAAATAGTTATTTTCGTAACAAGGGCGCAAAGTGATACTTTTCCGCCCGCCACAACAGTCAAACAAACGACGCGAAACGAAG
>JACEGR010005934.1:0-66837 GCA_014170235.1 Listronotus bonariensis | reverse complement strand
AAATTATGTTTAAAATTTTACGCAAAATTTAAAAATAAATAATATATAGGGTACCTATAATAATTACAATATGGGTATTTGGCATAAAATTAATTTACAACATAAATAATAATATTCGATGGTAATTGTTTGGGTACACGCCTCAATCTAGGAAAAATGGGACCTCTTCGGTCCTGGTGCCGGGGTATAGCGAGCTGACCCTGTTCAGCCCTATGGATTATTGACCGCTATACCCCAGGACCAGGACCAAAGAGGTCCCATTTTTTCTAGATTGAGGCGAGTACCAAACAATTACCATTGAATAAATGAATCCGCCTAATCAGTATAGAACATATCTTCAATAAATAATAATTCAAAGAATGAGAAGCATTCCCAGTCCAGTCTACAATCTTATACTTCTGGTTTAATATGTATTTAGACGAATTTTTTTCTTTTATATTTTCAAGGCAATCATTATTAACACCTAAACCCCCACTAAAATTAAGTTTTTACTTTATATAACCAATAAAGTACAGAATTCAAAGTGGTAAAGTGTGTAAATTATTAAATGGCCAATATTTTTATGCTCATCGTTCGATTGCTGTAGTTGTGTGAAAAAAACTTTTTAGACCCTAAAATGTGCAATAATAATATTTTTATTCTTAAATACCCTGAATTGTATGATTAAATACACTTAAATACTTAAATTCGCACCATATAAAAAACACTTTTATTTTTAATTTTACAAAAAAATAGATATTACCCAACAAATATATATATTTTTTAGTGGTATTCGAGGTATCTTAAAAATTATAAATTTTGCTAAAGAAAAGTACCGTTATTTTTGACAACATAAAAAAAAATTAGGAAAAATTGTTTAGCATTAATACATTCTTTCAAATGTACAAAGGTGCGCTTTTACAAAAAAGTATTTTTTTCGATAACAGTGACAATTTAGGTTTGGACATTAGTGTATGAAATGTAAATGTAAAAAAGCCAAGAACCCTCAAAACAGCGAAAAGTCACAGATGAAACGCTCATTATTGAAAAAAAAAGTTTTTGCTTTAATATTACCCAGACATATTTAAAAGTAATTTTTATTTCTAAACATCTTTTTGTTATTGTAAAAAGTAAAGGCACTTTTTCAAAATTCAAATGTATAAGGGGTTTTCACCTATGCAGAACTTTTTTTTAAATACTTTTTTCTAAAATTAAAGATAAAAAAATCATATGATGCGAACTTAGGTAGATGCACTGTATACAGGGTGATCATTCTTAAGTCGGCACTATTGCTAACTTTCCCATTATTGGAAATACGAGGTCGGTTAAATAAGTAAAAGTGTAGTATTTTTTTCGCTGATTAACGTGCAGCCAATCAAAAAACAATTGAACATCTGGTTTTGATTTATTACAAAAAAATTCTTTGTTAAAAAGAAACACCATGTATTTTAAATCAATATTTGAAAGACCTATGAAAAAGCTTTAAGAAAAGTCCACATGTGATATATCCAATTTTTAATAGTTTTGGAAATATGGCCATGCTCTAAAATTTAATAGTAAACCGGCATTTTTAAAATAAAACACTCTGTATATTATATCACCATTAAATAGAATTTTTATGAAGCTTTAAAAAAATACCAAACTTGATATGTCTATCTCTTATAGTTTAAAAAATATGGCCATGCAAATCTGAAAAGTATGTTAAATTTTGTTATATCTTTAGCTCTAAGCCATAAACACTAAGTTTAGTGTCGATGATAAAATAGACCCCGTATCAGCTATTTTTTAGATTTGGATGGCTATATTTCCAAAAATTTGCAAGATGGACATATTAAATAATAATATAGTATTTTCCTAAAGCTCTTTATAATATCTATTTGAGGGTGATGTAATATATAGAGTGTTTTATTTTAAAATGCCGGTTTACTATTAAATTTTCGAGGATGACCATGTTTTAAAACTTTTTTAAAGCTCTTTATTAGATTTTTCAAATGATGATATATTTTACAGGGTCTATTATTTTAAAAAAGTACTTATTTTCTACTAAATTAAAAACCCAATATTTTATTGTTTTCGGCTGGAAGAACATTAATAAGCCGAAAAAGTACTACAACTTTACTAATTTAACCAACTTTGTAACTCCAATAATAGTGAAGTTATCAATAGTACCGACTTAAGAATGATCACCCTGTATTCTAAACCGGAAAATATTGTATTAATAATTAATTTTGTTTAAGATTTATTAATAAACCACACCTAGGATAAAAATACATTATTAAAAAGTCAATAATTTTAAATAAGTAGATAAAAATATTCATGGATACCACAAAAAATTAATAAAACTTACTTTCGTCATCTGCGTTCATATCCGGTATCCTGGTTTCAATTTCCGATGTAGATTTCTGCCTTCGAAGAAGTTTGGCTTTGGTCTGGCATTTCTGGGCTTCTTTAACACAATCCAAATGGACATTCATTTTACATATTCTGCATTTTAGGCCTTGGCGGGTATGTCCTGAAATTAAAAATTATTATTTTTAATTAGAGGTACTTTTATACCCAAACACTTAATCGGGTGTTATGTCCTAAATTTACACCCTTCCCAACTTTAAAATTTTTTATTCTACAAAATAATTTATTTGTAGTTAATAGTTTTAAGAACATGGCCACACAAACAATTTTTAGTTAGCTTACTACTTGCAATAAATTAATTGGACATTGATTGTATTAGAGACGAGGTATTTCCGCATAGACTTATAAATCCGCCTTACCAATATACCGAGTTACAACAGAAATTACTATCCATCATTTTATTTTGTTCAGTAAAATAGTATACCTTTTAAATTGCAAGATGTTATGATATTTCATAAGTTGTCAATTTTGAATATAATAGTTTTTGCCTATTAATTTCGGTTTAACCAGGAGTGATAAAAACTTTAACATTTTAAATAAAACACCTGGTATATATATATTTTTTTATATTAAGGTCGTGTTTCCAAGGGCCACTTTTTAAAGTTGATAGGGGCCACAAAAGTGGTTGGTCTACTGTCGCCAGCTTGTAGTTCCGTTTCCCAACAATCCTAATTTTTTTTTTTGATCGGATGACTATGAAAACACTTCTTGTGGTCCATATCAACTTCAAAAAGTGGCCCGAGGAAACACGGCCTTAGATTCTACAAGTTATTCCTGACATACTTTTAGTATACCCATAACATATCTACTTTATTTTTAGGAAAAACGAAGTTTAAAAACGTTTAAAAGACCTCGTAATAAACAGATTTATGAATATTGTGTCGTCGTCGAGACCTTTTTAAACGCCGATTTTTCTAAAACTAAAACGGACGAACTATGGGTATATTATAGGTTTTATATCAGAAATAGCGAAATTCAAATTTTAACAAATATATAAGGTGTTTTATTAAAATTATCAAGTTTATTATATTTATAAGTTCAAACAGAACGACCTTTAAAGGTAGAGTCTTGAAAAAAAACTATTTTATGCATTTTAAATTTTTGTAATGTTTATTTAATTTTTCGTAAAACTGCATATTTTGCGGTCGTTTGGAAATTTAAAAACGCCATTTTCTGTAAAACCAAAAAGTTAGGTTATGGATATATTTAAGGTTTTATATAAGGAATGACCTTTAGAATTCAAATCTTACAAAATACGTAGGGCGTGCCATTTAAAATACCAAAGTTTATATTACTTCTGCTTAAACCGAAAGTAAGATAAAAATTTTATTATATCTAAAATTGGCATTCCGTGATACGATATAACGTGTCTAATTTTGAAAGCTATACAGAAGGAAATAAATTGCTGGATAGTAATTTCGTTGTCACCCGGTAGAGCATATCTTGAATTGTTATAAGTTATAAGGTTGACACTTATATATTCTTTAAATTTAAATAAACTAAATTTTAAAGGTAATAATGATATATAATAGATGTGTGTTTTTTTAATTTTAATCTTTGTTGTGGCAATATAAATTTATTTTTTTATGATGAAACAAAAATTGACATTTTATCTTTGTTGACAGGTACTAAAGTGTCACTTTTCATAAAATTACTTTTTTCACACGTAATTTTAGGTATATATTTAATTTTAATACAAAACTTACATTTCCTTTATATTCAAAGTACAATCACACATTTTTAAACTTTATAGTATTCAAAATAACTACTAAACAAGAACCTTTAGTTTTAACTTATTTATTTAAATCTGTAAAGTCAAAAAATTACAATGACAGATATTTAGTAACTTCTTTATAGGTTTCCATAGTAATGAAAGGTTTAATTGTTGTTTAAAATAGAACAGCCGACCAGTTTAAAACTTTAAATTTTACATACTTTGCTGACCTAAATATATTTAAATAATATGTATTTTATAACATTAAGTCGTCGTTTTTCCCGTCACAAAAAAATTATAGATTTTAGCTCTCGATTTATGGTCTTTCTTCCCTTCGCGTTGAGAGACAATACAACCTCGAGCCGAAATCTAGAACTTTTTGCCATTGTATAATAAACAACTATTTGTCGAAAGCTCAACTTAGAAAGATGTGTACATTTTCAGGTGGGTCTAATAATATTTACGTATATAAATATAAATCTTCCTAATTTCGGAAAAAATTGGCATCAAAATTGCCGCCCCTAAAATGTATTATCCTAGGCTATAGCCCATATAGCTTGCTGGGAAAATTGTTTCTTGTGCCCACTACTATCTCCAAAATATCTTTGGATTGTGTAAGCAATATACAGTGCAATTCTTAACCTATCGCATAAAATTCGCAAGTTATTGCTTAGGAAAAAATAACTTACAATGGGACAAACAGTTAGTAAAATATTTTAAATTGGTGGGTTAAACATATTGTCGCTTTAGAATAATAGCAAGACAACTTTAAATATGTCATTCTAAATTAATGGCTTTTTTAATATGCAATAGACTGCATTTTGTTAAATTATTTAAAACACTTTATAAAAGTATTAAAATGCAGGTTTATGTAACTATCAAATTTTACCTTTTTATATAAAAGATAATTATTGGCAAGCTTTCTAGTTACACTTTTTTCTATTCCGAATATTAGCTAAGTTACAGAGAAAAAACAATTTTGAAAAAAAAACCGTCGTTTTTTTAAATATCCAGTAAGCCATGATTTTTTTAAAAGAAACAAAAAGTAATTTAAATTAAGCTCTGGAAACTGCAATTTTTTCCTATTTAACCACTCCTGTAGCTGCAGCGGTTTCTCAGATTCCTTCACTTAACATCAAAAGATCTCACTCCGTATGTATGTGTTAAGAATTACCCTATATAATATACGAATTTATAACCCCAATTTAAAACTTTAAATATAATAAATGGTAATTTGGGAAATCTTTAAGTCCGTCACAGTATAATTTACATAATTTGCCAAATTGAAAATACCTTAAAATCTAATTGTTGTTTGTTGTTTGTGACTGACTTATGTATATTTTGGTATTCAAAATAGTATTTAAAAATGTATGATTATTTACTTCATTTGTCATATTTTAACAAAAAAATTCCAACCCAAAAGTTAAGCTTGTACGGGGTATACCAGATTATATGGGCAATCTCTCAAGTTCATATTGAACACATGAAAATAGTATGAACGATTCCTATATTTTTCCACAGAGTGCCCTTAAAGGATTCCGCTGAATAACTTTTATTGTAAAGGGTCATCAATAGAGTAACCAAGATGGCGGAAAGTGAACAAGTTTTGTTTGACGCTAATGATAAAAACCCTAAAAAAGCCGAAAAAAATAACATAAAATGCCACCATTGTTCTAAAATAGTGGTAAATTTCGTGAAGTGCAATAAGTGCGACTGTTTTTTCCATCCCTCGTGCATGGAACAAGCGGCAACTCAGGAAAACGCCGAGTGCTTACACATGGCTAGTAAAAAACCTAACCGCAAAAAATCTTCGTCCGAAGAAAGTGAAATAAACATCCTGAAGGGTATGTTTCTAGACCTGCAGAAGAATAATAAAATACTCAAGGAAAGTATCCAAGTGCTTCATGATAGAGTGAAAATCCTGAAAGAGAAACTAGAAAATTGTGGAAAAAGTGTAAACATCACGTCATACAAGAAAGCCCGCCAAAACCGCCTAGAACAACGAGCGCAGAAGCGGAAATTTCAAAAACACTTGAAGAAAATAATGGACAAGAATCGGTTTATAACTCCAACAACCTAAATAACGAAAATCCAAAAGTTCGATTAAATATCGATGATGGAGAATCTTCGAACACCCAATGAAACCGATGACAGTTATCGCTGACAAGAATGAAGTTACCGATTCTGCAGATAAAAACAAGAATGGATTAGAAAATAAGAACAAACAAAGTATAGAACAGAAGCCAGGCTTTTTTCAAAACACAGAGCAAAATGAAAATGACGGTAGATGGACTAAAGTCACATACCAGAAAACAAGACGACCGACGAAATTTAATCGTCCTGAACCGATGAGAGGCTCCAGCAATGAAAGCGTCGTTCTTAAACCGGTGCAGAGAATGGCCTTCTTATTTGTATCGGGTCTAGAAACATCGGTTACAAGTGAAAACATTCTGAAATATTTAGAGTCCAAGAACCTAAAAGCTAATGAGTGCCAAAAAATGAGGACAAAAAGGAAAAATATTGCAGCTCATTCAAATTTTCTGTGCGATATGACGAGAGGGAGAAATACTTAAAACCAGAAATATGACCTAAAGGAGTGATTGTGAACCATTTTCTCAATTTACAACGCCAAGAGGTGACAAACCAAAATTACAAGGGGTCCAACTTCCGAACCAGAAGAAAGACAACACAAAGCAACATGTAAAAATATGCCATGTAAATGTAGGCTCTTTACGCCAAAAATACTTCAGCTAAACGCATTTATAGCTGACAAGAGCATAGACATACTGTGTGTTACAGAACATTGGATGACTACAATGGAAATCAGTGCTGTGCGATTGGATGGATATAAGATTGCAGGACATTATTCTAGAGAAACTTGTAAAGGAGGGGGTTGCAATATTTGTTAAGGACAATTTAGATGTTGACATAAAAACTTTTGTAAATGAGTATAATGTTGAAAAATGTATTGAATGTGTGACAGTTTTTATCAGAAATTTTAATTTTTTTGTTTTATCATTTTATACATCTTCATCAGGGGACTATGACACCTTTTCAGACGCTGTAGAGGGCATATTGACTGAACTGAGGTCAGAAAAGCCCACTGTTGTGGCTGGTGATTTTAATGTGCATTTTAGCATTGGTGAGGGTAAGTATTATACCCACCTTTGCAAAAATACTGAAGAAGCTATTACATAACCAACTAAATACTTTCTTTACAAAAGGAAAAACAGTTCCCGTACATCAATCTGCATACAAAAAGCTACATGGATGTGATACTGTTATGTTGAGTATTACCGATGACATTTTGTCGGCCTGGGATAGGGGTAGACTTACAATGTTGGTTTTGCTGGACTTTAGTAAAGCATTCGATACACTTAACCACAGAATGGTTATCGCAATATTAAAGTATGTTGGACTTTCTGAAATGGCAGCACGATTAATGACAATGTATTTATCAGGAAGAAAACAAGCTGTGCGACATAAGGGTAAACAATCATCCTTTAAGAATATTACCACTGGAGTTCCACAAGGCTCTATTTTGGGACCCCTTTTGTTTAGCGTTTACACATCTAGACTTACTGGTGCTTTTCTCTCCTCAAATTATCATTTTTATGCTGATGACACACAGGTTTATTTATCATTTTCTCCAGAGGAGTGTTCTCAAGCAGTTTCAGCATTAAACTTTGATTTATCTCAATTCTTAAGTATTGCAAAAGCACACAACTTATTATTAAATCCGGAAAAATCTGTAGGTTTACTCTTTGGTAAGAAGAATGACAAACAATATTTCCTAGACAACTTCCCCATTTCAATAAAAATAAACAATTTTCCAATTAAAATTAAAGCAGCAGCAAAAAACTTGGGACTTTACATGGATCAGGATCTACGATTTGCAGATCATATAAATTTGTGTTTGCAAAGGGCATACGTAAACCTTAAACTACTATTTCAGCATCGACATGTACTAAATAGAAATCTGAAATTGATGTTATGTAATGCATTGGTGTTGTCACATTTAAACTACTGCGACGTTGTGTATGGTCCTTGTATTACCGCTAGAGTGGCTGGTCGTATTCAAAAATTACAGAATTCATGTATTCGTCTTATATTTGGAATACGCAAGTTTGAAAGAATAGGCAATGCTTTTGTTGAATCTGGTTGGCTTACTATGAGTGATCGCCGTTATCTTCATCTGCTCTGCCTATGTCACAAAATAATAATAAATAAGTCACCGCCGTACCTATATCGTAGGATTCGATTTCGTACTGACATTCATAATATTAATATTAGGTTTAAGGGTAAACTTACAATTCCAGCTCATAGCACTGCATTATTTGAACGGTCTTTTTCTTATTTTGTGGCCAAGCACTTGAATAACTTTTCAGAAGATATTTCCGAAATGTCTAATATAGGTTTTAAGCGGTTCATTCTAGGGCGTCTTTCGGGGCGTAATCGGTAGGTCTCTAACAGCATTTAGATGTATTTTTTTTATAGGTTTTAAATGTATTTTTAAAATTTTGAATTTTTGTTTTCTTTTTAAATTTAGCTTTGTAACTTACTTTATTTAGTTTAGTTTTTACTTTTCGGGTTAGTTGAACAGTCGATAGATACTGTTATCTGTCGAACTGAACCTCGCCTTTTTGTACACGGCAGGTATGAAATAATTATTTTTTAATTGTATTTTATTATACTAGTGTACAAATAAAGACCTTTATTATTATTATTATTATTATTATTACAGGTGATCCCAATTCTGTTAGGTTTTGTGAAACTATGCTTGGTTTTGATATGCATCAAACAGTGCATGAGGCAACCAGACAGAATGCTTGTCTGGATAATATATTTGTAACATCAGATATAAATGTCCTATCTTCAGAGGTGATCGAACCAGATCTATCGGATCATGGGAGTCAGGTTGTCGAAGTAGCTGTAAATGCTCAGGTACGCACTGTGCAGGATTACAAGGTATGTAGATCCATAACACAACGTGGTTGATGTATATACTTTAATAAAATATCAAAGCAGTCCTGGAAATTTATTGGGTCAAATAACATGACTACGGATGAAAAATTTATTAAATTTATGAATATCTTGGAACAAACCTACTTGGATGCTTTTCCAGAAAAGAAATATATTGTCCGTTCAGACCACAATAACAATATTAATTGGTTTACTGACGAGTTAAGGGTACTGAGGGAACACTTAAGATTTTTAGGACTATGTAGTAAACAACAAAATCAATACAATTTTAAAAAATATTATAAACAATATAAGAAAACATACAAAAATGCAATTCGCAAAGCTAAGATTGCAGCAAATGATCGGGGCATCAGGAAACTCGAGCAGTTGCATGTGGCAAATCATAAATAAAAATAGGGGAAATTTTGAAAAGAAAACTCAGGGGAGTAATCTGCGTGCAGATGATTTTAATACTTATTTTTTAAATGTAGCTAGTAATCTTGTTAAGAATATCTCGAAGCCTGATAGAGATCCCATAGAGGGTGTGCATGTTTCACCGACACTGGGTAGCTTTTCTTTCTCGGAGGTGGGCTACATTGAAATCAGAGATATTATTAACGACTTAAAAAATAAAAACAGTCGAGACTTCTACGGCTTTAATGTTAAAATAATGAAAAGCGTTAAGAATATTATATTGGTGCCTCTGACTAACCCTATAAACTTGTGTTTGAGGGACAATATATTTCCATCTATCTTGAAGGAAGCTTTAGTGGTTCCACTGTTTAAAAAGGGTGATCCTAATAGCCCGGAAAACTATCGTCCTATATCCCTTTTACCAATAATATCAAAAATATTTGAAAAGTGTATGGCTAGACAAATCTTACACTTTTTTGAAAGTAATAACCTCCTCAGTAAATGTCAATTTGGCTTTTTGAAAAACAAGAACACAGTTCAGGGGTTCTAAATTTAATTACAGATATTCTTGATGCCTTTCATAAGTCCCAGTATAGTACAGTTTTGTTTTGTGACCTGTCCAAGGCCTTCGATTGTGTCAACCATGAAATTCTCCTTGGAAAACTGAAGGCCTACAAATTCTCGCCGGACAGTCTTATGCTTGTGCGGTCATATCTGAGAAACAGAGGTCAAACGGTCCGATATTCTGGGGTGGCGTCGGCAAGGGGTGAATCTAACATAGGTGTGCCACAGGGATCTATCCTGGGCCCAATATTGTTCTTAATATACATTTTTAATGATCTACCACCATCTGATCTTATATATAGATTCACCCTTTTTGCTGACGACACAACAGTCTGTGTTAATGCTGATTCGGTGGAAGAGTCCAGGAGGGGCTCACTGTTGGCACAGGAGAGGGCTAAGGACTGGTTTAATAGTATTGAACTATTGTTGAACGAGGAAAAGACTGTGAGGATGTAGTGCTCTATGAGGGATCTTAGCGCATTGGACATAAATGTTCAGAGTGCGAAATTTCTTGGAGTACATGTGGACCAGCGGCTCTTGTGGGATGATCATGTGAACATGGTTGCATCCAAACTGGCCAGGAACCTGTACCTGCTTTGGGGCCTTGCAGATAATGTCTCCTTAAATGTATTAAGAACTGCTTACTTTGGCGTATTTCACTCAAATCTTTCTTACGCAGCCCTAGTTTGGGGGCATTTATCTGGCGCCAGTCGTCTTTTCGGTCTTCAAAGAAAAGCAATAAGAGTGATGGCGGGACTGAAATTTAGAGAAGATTGTAGGCATGCTTTCGCCAATCTAAAAATTCTAACATTTCCATCGGTATATATAATGCAAAATCTTATGTATATCAGAAACAACGGAGACATGTTCACAACCCACGAGGAAATCCATAACTATGGAACACGCCATAGAGGTAATCTTGTGCCAAACTGCTGGCGTCTGAAAAGGTGTCAGAGTGGTCCTGGTTACTGGGGTGTAAAATTTTTTAATAGATTACCCACGGAAATAAAAAATCTTCCACTTAAAGCTTAAAAAAAATGACATCCTGCTCAGGGGCTGTTTTTACTCTTTTAAAGAGTTTTTAGATTATGATTTTAATATGTGAATGTGTAAATGTTGTAGATTTTATTTTTATATAATTTGTATATTAGTATAGTGACTTTAATATTGATATATATCAAATGTGTTTTAGTTTTAATTCTATATTTTTGTGACGTGTGTAAGTTGCTTTGTGTAATATTTAACATGAATAAAGTATTTGTATTTGTATTTGTATTTGTATTTGTATTTGTATTTGATTTGTAATAAAAGTGTCCTACTTTTAAACGATAGCAAAACAGCTAGGATAAATGTTATTATTGAATTTATTTCTTTATTTGTTAGTTTTTTTTCGCCCTTTCGGGGTCATCCCACCCAGGTCCGACGACCGTCCCCCTAGGTGGTGCACTGCAGCCTGAAGGCTTATTGTACCTTGACCCCTACTCCTTCCCATTCACACACCATTCATTCCATAACTTGGATGGTTGCTGCTCGGTCCGTTCGTTCACCCCCGAGCAGAATACCGCCTGCCGTTGCCCAAAACCCACAATGCCGTTTACCCATCCAAGTTATGGGCGCGCACTTCACTGCTTAACTCCGGAGATCGACGCTGCCGATACAACCAGAGCAGCCACAAGCGCGCCTTTATTTGTTAGTACAATATATAACATTAAGCATGAAACAGTATGTCTGGCAAATGGCCACCATGGCTTGGTAGGTAGCACGAATTCGAAAACCCAGTTTTCGATTACTGTCTCCCATAAAGCCCGTGTAATTTCATTGATAGTCATTCTAATGTTGTTCTTTAGATTATTAGTTATTATAGGTTTATAGGCGTATACCCTGGCTTTCAATTACCCCCATAAAAAAAAGTCGAGGGGCGTTAAATCACAAAATCCTGAAGGGGCCAGCTGACTTCACTACCACGCGAAATTAAGCGATAACCCATCTTGATAAAAACTTTTGACGATTTGTACTGGCTCTAAAATCGTAAATCTACCTATTATAATTTGTTAGAACTGGCTGTAAATATATGTACGCAAAATATGATAAAAATTTTGCAGATAATTTGAACACAATATGCAGATAAAAAAGGACATTCTTATTGGATGATTTACTTGGCATAATGAAATAATTCTTAAATATGGCAAATACTAGTAAGGACCCCTTAAAACGGTGTCCTTGTAAAAAAATTGCCTTCATTAGTTAAACAGGGGCAGACTAACCCTTACACAATAGTGCTGAATATTTTTACACCGTGTATTAAAACAAATAAAAAGGTATTTTTGGAAGGCTCAAAGCCTTAGTAAATAAAGTATTTTTGTTCAATGTCAATAAATTTAAGCATTTTCGAATAAAACAAGTTTTTGTTTTGTGGGAACATCTAAAACCATTAGGTTATTCTGTTGCATTTTTACTAAGAAAACATATTGGAATTTTTTTTCTTTTGTTATTTTTACAGCAATAATGTTGTAGTATTGTGGAGGATCCCATAATGTTCGATAATTAAAGGTGCATAACACTAACCTAATTTTATTAAATACAATCCAATTTAAGCAAAAAGTTGTTTTTCTAGTAAACGCCTAAATTTCTGGGTATTATACAGGTATACCTATATTTAGCTAAGAGTTTGGGCTATTTCAAAAACTATTTTTATTTATTTATTATAAAGGGTGTAAAAAAGGTTAGATGTTTTGTAAAGGTTTATTTAGTCCACCCATGGCGACCTAATGAATATAAATGCTTGCAAAAAGACCATTTATCCTAAAATTTATTATATTAAAAAATTAATTTATTAAACCAAGTAAGATCAATAAAAAATCAATAAAAGATAGAAAAACAAATTTTTAGCGGCGTTCTGGTTAGGGCTCATATTTTACTAGGGGAGGGCTTTAGAACAAAAATGTATTGGACGTGAATTCAAGAGATTGCCCACATATTCTGAAAAACCATGTATACACCGTCAGCGAGGTATGGAAGTTTCTGAACAGTGGTGCCGTAGAATCCTCTTATTAAAATATAAAAAAACTTATATAAACATGGATCCGCAATTTTTTCGTTCTCAAGATATATCTTAGTTATAAGTCAGTGGCGTACCGTTTTATTGCTAGAAATTTTTGTTCAAGTGGCGTTAAAGACGCCACTAGACGTAATAAATGTAATTAAGTTGTTGATAAATTATGCCATAAATAATATTGCCAAATAAGAATAAATGGGAAAATGTATTTAAGATATTTACAAAAACTTCTCTTGAGAACAAAGAATATGAACTTTTTTTTATTTTAATAAGAGGATTTTAACCGTTGCCGTTTTGCACCACTGTTTAAAAGCACCCTATGAAAAAGGAGGATGGATTCCAGTTCTAATTATTATGGTATTTATGTTTATCTTTAATTCAATATTTATTATTTAATAAGTTAATTTTACCACCTAAGTTTTGCTTCTTCGTAAAAAAAAGGTTTATTGCTTAAATTTAGTATACACGTCCTGTCTTTAACTGGATTTTACCTCTTTGTGCTGCATAGGTATGAAACTTCAAAATTTTGTTGTTTTAATGCATTTTGTATTAAAATATTATTGAACTATTTTAAAATATTACAAAAAAACGTTGCTAATAAATATAAAAAGAAACAAAATAATTAGGGCAAAATTAAATGTGTTTTGATAAGCTTCTGGCCGTATAGTAGCCAATTAAAATTTTTTAATGAAAAGTATATTTACTTTTACGTTTTTAAAGGCTTCTTAAATATATTTTTAAAAATACGTGCCTTAAAATATTTAATGTACACGTTTACTTGCCAACTGCCTGGTTTAAAAATATGTTTGTAAATAATTTATTGTGTGGTTTTGCAGGTATAATGGTTAAAAAACTATTTAGGTTTTAGGTATTTTTTTTTTGTCCAAAAGGACTGCTAAATAACTAGAATTAAAATTATTTTTAAAAACTTTTAATAAATACCTAGTAACAATTCTCGTCTGAGATTAAAACTTTATTTAGGGTTTTAAAGGAGCATCAGTAAGGATTTATCATTTTTAAAATTGCACCTTTTATTATTAGGATCATTATATCTATAAGTTCCGCGCGTCAATGTCATGAAAACACGGCGTCGTGACGCTAGGCAAGGATTTAATGTATAACGATGCATCAATGCTGCGTCGATGCCGCGCTGCTGTACCAGTCGCGCTCGCTGTTTGCCGAAAGCTGTACCGTAAAGTCAGGTGTCTTCTGACAGCAAGGGTGACTTCGAACATTTGGTTTTACTCGCATATCATCGCCCATAATCGGCTATCCGCTTCGTAAAAACAATAGCAGCGTACTATATCAGCGTACCATTTTTACAAAGCGGGCAGTCGATTATTGCTATACGCGAGCAAACTCAAAAGTCGCCACCGCTGTCCGAAGACACCTCACTTTACGTTTCTCTAATTTTTAATTAAACTGGCCACATGCAAGTGGAATATTTAATTTTGTTTTCTGAAGTAAAATGAGATGTATAGTAGAGGAACGTTATACTCCTAAAAGCGCTTTTAGAAAAAAAATATTGATTAACTCGTGGAAACAGAAGTCAAGAAACAAGATATCTAACAGTTCATACGTAAGCAAAATAACGAATAAAAAAGATTATTACAAAAAAATTAATTATGTTGGTTAACCCTTAACTGGTGACATTCTAAATTTGTGTTACTGAAGGTGACACGGAGTATGGCAGACTCTTAGGATTCCCTATATGGTAATTCACATATTAAAAAATGTTATTTTATTTTGGTATGTTAAAATAAAAGAAGTATATATTGTGTCAAATATTTATGATTTAAAAAGACAAAAATACATAATTATTAACTCTTAGCCCAAAAGTAAAAAACGTGCAAGACGTAAAATATAGTGAACAATTTATACGTCTATATCGTGATTGCAACAATAAAGGCAGCATTTTTTGAACAAGTCACTGCCAGGCAACTGGGCTTCTTGCAGCTAAAGCACAAACATGTTTTTCAAGTATTTCTTCTAGAAACATGACTTTCGGGAATGTCTCAAATACAATGAATATATCGTCTTAGATCTCTTATAAAGTTTGCCACATTTACCTGTATAATCATTCAATCTTTAACAAACAGATTAGCCTAAGTAGAAAATATAATACCATTAATATTTTACGTAGAGGACGTATACAGGTATACATAATAAAGAAAATATTGCTAAATTTAACCGCAACTAGCCAAAGTTTAGATAATGTTTATACCCCTTATAGTGACACAAAATATGGAAGACTCCGTCACTTAACTAACTTGCAATTTAATAAACCCTTAATGCTACCTTTTTAGCACCTACTACTAGCAATAGTCTAGTGTAGGAAGGTACCATAAACGATAGGTTTTATTTACTATTGTGCTAACAGATATGCACAGAAACAAAATTTGTAGAAACTGACAGATTCCATGTCATCAATTAAGGGGCAGTTCTTGGGAACACCTGTTAAAAGCCATTAAAAAACAACAGTTATCCGATATCTTGCAGGTGAGCAAGATAAAAAAGCTTGCTGTTCTAAAATCTGCTACTCACTAACTTAGTCGCTAACTCAAGGAGAGGGTAGAACAATAAGTTAAAACTCAAAATATTTAAATTTTTATCTCCTTAAACTCAAAACACAACTTTTTCACTAAATAATAATTACTTGTGGTGTTTGACTTGACTCTATACCTACAGAAAACTCGTCTATCTTTCTCTTCTTCTAAAAAGTAAACTATCCTCTCGGTAAGTTTAATAATAAATATATTTTATCAGTGCTTCTTTTAACCTTATTGCATTTACTTTTTGTGTAATAAGGTTTATTGGATTTTTTTTCAGATTTTCTATAAAGAATAAGATATTTTAAGTAAGATTTGCAACCTGCAACCAAAGGTTTGATTGACTGTTAGTTCTGGTGTGTAGACCCATCTACTAAGAACCTTTAATAATATTGTATAATACATTTATTTGCTATCACATAATAGGCCATGTTTTCATATTATTAATTAATATTTATTATTATATATTAATTATAGGAAAAACTAATCATAAACGTAAAATTTATAATAAAATAACTTACCTCTTAAAATTTGAGAGCAAACATCACACGGCGTAATTTTCTTGTAGGTATTTTCTTGGAAATTGTGAGCATCCGGGTCGCCTTTCAGTAATTCCTTCGTCGCTGCCGATCCATTTTTCCTACACATAAAATTTACAATGCTTAAAATGTCTTCCAAAGCCACCGCATTTTAACATATCTCGGTTTTATACCTTAAACTTTTGCTTACACATAAATCCTCGAGTCGCATTTCTTTGTAAATATTTTCATATTTTTGTATATAACATACATGTTTTTAAAGCAATATTTTACAGTTTTATATAAAAAATATAAATTTTCATGACACATTTTTACATTGTTTGTTTTATAGATCAAAATATACAGTGCGTCTACGTAAGTTGACGTCACATAAGAAATGTTTATTTTTAATAATTTAATTAAAAAGTTTTGTCTGGTCAAAGCCTATTAGAAAACCATAAGATATTAAATTATAATAGTTATCTATGAGATTTCGCCAAAAATGTAAATTTGCCTAATGGTAAAGTACCTGTATTTTTACTTATATCGAAAATTCGAAAGAAAAGTTGTTTATTTATAAAAATATAAATAATATATTTTTTGTAATAATGGTAAAAATGTAGGTTTGTTCAATAGTTCAGTAAGTTCAGTACCGTTAATAATTAATTATAAATTGTATAGAACAATTTTAAAAATAGTATTTATAATACCTGTTAATAAAAAAGAATATTGTACAGGATGTTTCAATTTGATTGCAACTGCGGGATATCTCAGTTATTATTATAGTTTGCGGTTTGCGGTTGCAAACCTGAGCTACTTTTTCCTAAAAGACAAAATGTCGTAAACAAAGCCGTCATAGCCCTCTTATTTTCTAACCTACATGGCGATTTTTAACATTTTGCATTTTCAGGTACCCCTTTATCTCAGTTCACTAATATCGTATTAAAAGATAAAGACGGGTTCTTATATTTAATTATAAACTTTTTTTGCCAGAATGCAGCGGCGTTGTTAAAGTTTATCCAAATATTATTGTTTTTGAAATATTGATCAATGTTGAGTTTTTTCTAAACGGAACATCCTATATATTAATATAAAATTAGTTTATCTTTTATAAGCTTTTAAAAATTATTAACACTAGTTTATTTTTACAAAGAATAACAATATTCCCAAAATTTTATATTTATATCCGAAGTATAACCGCAAAATTTTGGATGTGAATTATGAAAATTGGAAATTTTGTTATTGTTGATGAAAATAAAACCATATTATTGTATATTTTAGAAGCTTGTAAAAGAGAAAAATTAATTTTTGGCTAATATACAGGGTGATCCATTAAAAAAAAAACAACAGTATTCAAAAAAACAATATAATTTGAAAAAAATACTACGCCACTACATACTCTATTCGATTTCGTTTTTACCTTTTAAATAGGTTGTCGGTTAACTTAGATACAAGGGCTACCTAAAAATGCAAAATTTTTAAAACTGCCCTTTAGCTCTGACACCAAAAGGGCTATGACCTATGTCGATGTTGTTTATCGCATTTTTGTATAAAAAAATAGCTCAGGTTTGCGAAAACCGCAAGGATTTATCTTTAATAATAACTGAGATACTTCTCAGTTTCAACCAACATATGATATTTTAGATTATTTTTCTTTTGATGAGACTATTTGGAAGATTTATTTAAAATTGTCCTATGAGATTTATAATTAATAATTGTACTGAATTAATTTACAAACCTATATTATTCCAAACATTTTTTTTGTAAATAAACAAAATGTTATATTTAGGTAATCTTTTCTTATAACAATTTTTATTGTTATTAAAAATATAAGTACTTTACTCTTAAGCAAAAATTACATTTCTGGGCAAACCCCGAAAATGTATGATATCTACAATATAATATCTGATACTTGTTTTTTTAGAATTAAAACCATATAAAACTTTTAATAAAGCATAACTTTTTTGTAAAAAAACTTTCCCATATGACGCCAACTTACGTAGACAAACTGTAGGTTTTTATAAGAATCTTACTTATAAATTCAAATAAATAAACATGTGTATAGGGTTTGGTTTAACAAAATAACGATTTACAATAAGGTTTTTACAAATCAATCTCCTTATTACCATTTATATGGGGGTAGGTATCAAGATTGGTTAAAGTTAGGGTAAAAATGTATCACTGAAACTTCCTTTGGCACAAAAATGTTTATGGTTACGTAGCCAAAAGGGCAAATAAATAGAAAAGTCACGTAGCATCTTGTTTTCAGGGACCTTTAATTCGTTTTAGCATTATTTTTGGGAATCGGCTCAGCTGTTTCAGACGAGTTTGAAATTTAGCTTAGACCTCAAACTTTTGAACGAGACAAAATATCGAGACCGGATAAAATTTAGGTAAAAAGGTAATAATAAAATTACTTTTTGACACAAAAAAATTGATTTAAAATAGCTCAATGCTAGGACGACAGTCTTAAGTATAAACTATTTATTTTAAAAATTACGTTTAAAAAAGACCTCGTTATAGGGATCCTTTAATTCACTACTTAAAGTAACTTTATCTTTAGAATTAGTCTGGACAAGCAAATACCAATAACAACTGCGCTGTATAAAAATCTTTAAGCTAAATTTTAAACGCTTGTCAGTTTAAAAAAGCTAGGCTGATTTTTAAAAATAAATACCATACATGACCTCCTTTCGTAGTTATATAATGCTTTATAACTACAAAATTTTTAACGCCAAAGGGTAGTTTTACCAGACCCTTGTACCCAAATTTTACCTGATCCCAATATCTCATCCCTTTCAAGAATTAAACTTTTCTGTATAAGTAATTTTTTTTTGTTTAAACCAGATTTTGGAGCATTACTTGATTTTATGTAAGAGTAATTTACCATCTTAAAAAATAACATAATATCTTGTGTGCAAGAATGAAAAGAGATTTTTATAAAAAATACAAAAGATGAATTAGGTGAGCTTTTGTATTTAGGCTAATTGCTAATAATGTGATTTGGAGTTGTGACAATGCAAAAAGGTAATTTTCTGGTTTAACCAAGCGGTAAAATTTTTAATAAACAAACAAATTGGGGTATAACAATATTCTGTGTCACTCGATATACGAAGAAAAGTAAATTCATTAGTTATAATCCATAATAAGCCGTAGTTATCCAATTTTTATTATATTTAAATATTAAATTAATTTTAGGGTATACGCTAAATTAAACTTTTTATAAAATTAAACAATGGAAAATAAGTACACAGCATAAAGCAAATTAAATTTAAAATCTTTTGCTTAAAGGCTATATTTTAAAAATTAATTTGTACCAATCAATAGGTTACCACAGTGACAAAGTGGTAGTAATTTACAAATATTACATAAAATCATTTATGTTAAATATGAAATTTGGTACAAAAATAATTAAAGCAAATTATAAATCGGATTTTAGGTCTTAAATTACCTTACACAGCAAATAATCTATTTTATTTTTCGTCATTTTTTTGGGCAAATCTATAATCGACTTTATTTTATCCAGATTACATAAATCAATTTGGGAAAAAATGAAACTGTGGTAAGAAGATATAGTTTTCCATTTTTATTTTGATCGGATAAAGGAATATCAAAATAAACATCTGATTAAGAAGGATTAATGGAAAATCAATGATGTACGACAACAACAAATATTTTTTAAATTTTTTTAAAAGAAAAATATAAAACGATATTTTTAAATTTTGAATAATATAAATTGCCATATGTCATAAAGAGGATTAGTTAAAAATAAGAAATAGCTCTTAGTAGGAAAGCCCACAATGCTAAATGGGAATTAACTCGAACGTGATACAGACCTATTGGGTTGCAAAGCTAAGATCATAAAAAAAATGATATATAATGTATAGCTTTTCATTGGTCGGGAAGCTATAGATTTTTAAATATAAAAAAAATTGTCCTACGAGTTTTTAATAATATGCCAATGTTAATCTAATTGTTTGCATCATACGGGTGCCGATGACGTACGTAACGGTTGAAAATTAAAAAAAAAAATCAGGCGCGTCATATTTCCTATGGGAGTGTAAACCTAAAAAATACTCTTATTTAATAATTTGACGACTTTGATGTGACCCAATTTTTATATTTTTATTATTATAGTGTGCAAAAAAATCGCCCTTTGGAAATACTCGAGCGCGTCAAATAAGGATATATGAAGAGCTCCAAATCAAAATCAGTTTTTGACAAAACACAACTTTTAGAATGCCCCTTAATTTTTACTGCGTTATTTTTTATAAATTTAAAAAAGTTTTTTAATCAAAAGTTCTTACAATAAATTTATATTTTAATATATAAGGTTTATTTTTATGTCCTAGACGTGTTGTCTCATAATCTAATGATTTAAAAAAATGTTTAACCTAATTAAGTAAAAAGCTAATAAAACAGCATGTAAATAAAGAAGGTGCATACTTTTAGGTTTGTAATTATAATTAGTTGTATTTATAAGAAAATCATTAAATAAAAATTGGACGGATTCCACTGTACTTAATTACATATACCTAGACCATAAATAACAAACACTGTAGAATTGTTTTTTTTAAACCGGGTTTTTTAATTTTCTTATAACAATAATGTACCAACAAAATTTAAAAAATGTTTGAAAAACTACTTTTATATTTATTTTCACACATTTTCTTAGAAGAAAAGAATCACTTTTGGGTAAGTTTTTTAAAAGTTTAACACCTTGTATCTTCAAAATATACATATTTAATTAAAAAATACACACATATTTATAAAACTTTTTTTCTTATTTTAATGTCAGGAATCTATCAGAGCACTATGGCACCAAAGTTTTTAAACAAAAAATAAAAACATTTAATAAAGAGGCTGTTAGCAAATTCGAGGAACACCATTAGAATCTCGGAAACGGTAAGAACAACAGAGTTGGTTAAATATTCCGCTTTAAAAATTTAAACATTTGCAGCGGTTACGGAATTATCCGGCAAAAACCGAAATTTTGCGAAACAGTTTTAATCGCTTCTTAGGTTTACTTGAAAATATATTTTAAAACTAACGACACATTAACATTGCCACTTTTTTGTTCTATAAAATGATGTCACTAAATTTAAAATTCGACGATTCGTCTTTAAGCCACCATTATCAACTTTGTTTTTTTTAATGGGAGGAATATTTCGTTTGAAACCTAATACACTCGTCTTCTAATTCTAAATACAACAATATATTACACTTTACATTTATGCGACGTTATGAACAAGAAAACCACCATCTACTATTTGTCCATTAAAAATTACGTTTTTATTCCAAACGATTGTAGAAATTTTTATTTGAAGATAAGTACGCATCAATTTATTTCTATTACCACTCAATTTTTTTTCCTTTAATAATTTATTTATTTATAGTTTAACTAACAAGCTACAAGAATTAAGGTAATTTATATACATTTACCTGTACGTAATAAAATAACGCATTTAATTTAATCAAATGCCTCTATCCACTTTATCGTAGCCTGTCATTAATAAATGGATCTGGTCTACTTACCTGTAAACGGAAATTTCTCCGAATGTTTGGGGTAAAATTATTATTTGTAATGGCGAAATGGTAAATGATAATGGTTTATCGGTTTGAAACGTCGCATAAATGTAAAGTGTGATATATCGTTGGTTTTAAAATTAAATTACGAGTTTAATCAGTTGAAAACCAAATATTCCGCACATTGATAAAACAAAGTTGATGATGGTAGCTCAAAGACGAAACGTTGAATTTTAAATTTAGTGACATTATTTTATAGAACAGAAAAAGTGGCAATGGTAATGTGTCGTTAGTTTTAAGATATCTCTTTAAATAAACCGAGAAAACAATAAAAACTGTTTCGCAAAATTTCGGTTTTTCGGATAATTTCGGATCGGCTGCAAATTTTAAAATTTTTAAAATGAAATATTGTTAAGCATAAAAATACGCAACTCTGCCCCAATTTACCCAACCCTGTATCTTTTACTGGTTTCAAAATCCTAATGGTGTTCCTCGAATTTGTAACAGCCTGTATATGTTTACCATAAGTATAATTGTATAAATATTATGTTTAATGTTTATATACAGGTTGGAACGATCTTCCAAATCAGATATTAATTAAAGGGTTTGATTTTTCCTTAAGTTTAGGGGTAAAATCATACTTTCGCCGGAAAAAATTATTTGATATATTATTTTAAACATTTTATAAGCCCTATCATATTCCCTTAGTTTAAAGGACCTTGCTGTTTTGGGTAATTTAATATAAATAGTACAAGAAATTAAGCTTAAGAATAGTTAAAACCAGTCAATTCTTTGGTCCTGCATGGATTGACTTAAAATTTTAACAAAAGGTAGGGAATAGCTCAATGATCAAAACCAATATTAAAAGGAATGGCGCCAAAACCCTGAGGGTGGTTGCCACTTCCCTAAAAGGTGAAAATTTGTTATTGCATTTTAACCACAGAAATCAATAAAGAAAGTGATTCCAAGCAAAAAATGTTCTACATATTTTTTCATAACACTAATATTTTCAAGTTATTTGCGATTGAAGGTAACAATTTTTGGACAAAAATATTGACGGTTTAATGGGTTTTTCGCGAATAACTCGAAAATTATGCATTTAATCAAAAAATCTGTAACAAACAAAATTGTAGGTTTTAAAAAGACAAATAAAATTCTTTTGTAAGATTTTGTTAGATTTTTCTATGACCAATACCATTTTTCAAAAAAAAAATTATTAAACTTTTTTTAAAGTACATAATCAGATCTTTCTTTATAAAAACAAAAGAAGTTTCTAGCATAAAAATTGAGTAGGTTATGGTAAAAACTAAGGTCAGTAACTAATTTTTCAACAAAGAAATTAATAAAAACAACCCCTAACCTCCCCTAATTAAAGCTGACCTTCACTCTTTTCCATTTCTCTTTATAAATGTATAAATAATATATCCAAGAAGTTCAACAAATTTAAAACGCCTAATTTCAAAAATAATATGTAGATTATTATGCTTCGATGTGGCCTTTTCGAATTTTTAAAGAAAAATTGATTGTTTTTTTTTAATGTGTCCTCTTTATTTTTAACGACAGAAAGTTCTTTTAAAAAGTTTTTTATATGGTTTTTCTAGAGCTACTAGGATCTCTAAGTTAAATTATCTTAATTCTCTTGGTTTTTAAATGGGGTGAGTTTAAAGGGCTCGAAAAAGGTGGTGCTCGTTATATACATATACATTTATAAAGAGAACTGCAAAATAAGTAAGGTCCATTTTAATTAGGGGTTAGTTAGGGGGTTGTCTTAAATTATTTTTCCTAGAAAAATTAGGTACTGACTTAATGTTTATTATAACTCACCTAAATGTAATGCTAGAAACTTTCTTTTAAAAAATAGGTATTAATGACTTTTCCTCAAATATACAGCATTTTTCCGTTATTTGAATTAAAATCTATCAAATTTTACATTTAAGAAAAAAGCTAACTGTTAACACGCTGTATCTTGCTTTATATTGGGCGTAGAAAAATTATAATATAATAATGTTGTATGTCTTTTTAACTACCTAAAATTTTGCTTTTACGGGTTTTTTATTAAAATGTAAAATTTTCGAGGTCTTCGCGAAAACTCCATTAAAAACGTCGATTTTTTTGTCAAAAAATTATTACTTTCAATCAAGAATAACTTGAAAAGTATTAGTTTTACGAAGAAAATATAAAGAACATTTCTTGCTTAATATCACTTTTTAAATCGATTCCTGTTGTTAAAATGTAATAAAAAAATTCACTTCCTAGGGGGATGCCAACCATCCCAGGGTTTGCGCCTTGGATTCAATATTGGCTAATACTTGGGCTATTTTCTACCTTCCGTTCAAATTTCAAGTCTATCCATGCAGAACCAAAAAATGCCATGTAAAATGCTTCATTTCCTGTACTAATAATATAGGTACATTAAAATATTAAAAATATAATTTTAACAAGCTGTGATATCAACGAAAATTATAGCAAATTATTTGAACTTGGCAATCAGTGTCAAGAGACCTTTAAAATAGGGTATTACTTGACTCCTCTTTCTATTTAAGATTTTGGGGGTGAGTTTTACCCCTGCTAGAAGATCGCAATTCAGAGAGTGAAAGTGACAAAAAGTGTTTTTCCCTAATCTTAAAAATTGACGTGTTCGAGCGTTTTTTATATGACCTTAAGTGCCCAAAATTACTTTTGTTTTGTTTTCAAATGGTTACCATATATATAATGTGTAAATAACTGATTATTATTCAAAATAAATAAAAAACAATATAAATTATTGTTTAAACTGTTGTTAAAACTCTACTTCTAACAAATATAATTTTTTAGTTTTAAACAACCCATTTACCGTCCTTAATAAGGTATTTTTCTTTCATAAGCCACATAGTGTGCCTATTCAAATATTAAAATCAATTTATTTTCTATTTTAAGTAAGCCGAGTTTAAGGTATAAAACCATTATTATATAGTTTAAGGTATAAAACCATTATTATATGCACTACGTCTACGTTTGTTTATCTTTTAAATAGCCTAGTAAACAGAGTATTTGCCTTCCAAGCAGGTCACTTTGGTTCGATTCTTGTCAAGAAGATATACTTAAATAAAAGTTTATTAAATAAATGACAAAGTATTACGACATATTATTTAAATGACGGCGGTACTTTAAAAATTACTTAAATACCTGATTTATGTCTGTATTTCCAAAAGTAAAGTATAAACTTAAATATAATTTTCCTTAAAGACCCTTTTAAAAGAATTTTAAATATGATATACGGAGTGGTTCGTTTAATATATATATATATATATATATATATATATATATATATATATATATATATATATATATATATATATATATATGTTTTCTCTATTGTCTTCACGGATATGGTATGGGATCGATTTTCTTCCGGTATTCCGTTGTGATGTTGTATATATATATATATATATATACATTAATAAAGGTAAAGCTTTGGCATATGGCTCATCATGACTTTAAAATAAATATATAACCTATAAGAATTCGGCTACTATGGTTGGTTGTTTGAAATTACGGAGTCTCCAGAAATGGAATACCAGCCCGACAGCGGTGACACTGTTCGCTTCGTTAAGACTTGTCAAACCGCTTCAGGTCGCTAGACGCCCTTGATGAAATCGCGACTGACTGCGATTTCATCAGGGCGTCTAGCGACCTGAAGCGGTTTGACAAGTCTTAACGAAGACGAAACACGTGTCACCGTCTTGGTCGGGCCCGAGTATTCCATTTTCTTTGGAGACTCCGTAATTTTAAACAACCAACCATAGTAGCCGAATTCTTATAGGTTATTTTTTATTTATTTTTACAGTCATTGATGAGCCATATGCCCAAAGAACTTTACCTTTATTAATGTATTTATATCAAGGCTCAAGAACCATTCACTTTATATATATATATATATATATATATATATATATATATATATATATATATATATATTTATTTTGTCCTAACCTGTAAACTATTACCAGAATTACGATTAAAAAGATATGTCAATGTCAAATGTTTCGGGTGTCGGACCGAGCAAACGCGTCAGTTTTTTTGTCGGACAAGTTAACCACCATTTTTTGTATACACATTTTAAACATTGTGCCAAAAATAATTAGGATTGCAGTTAAAAAACCCGCCCAATTCAATACCCAAAACATGTCAATGGACCTTGTGGTTTCGTGAATGTAACACTTACGATTTTTGGCACAATGTTTAAAAATTGCATGTAGAATATGTGATAAACTTGTGCAACAAATAAAGTGACGCGTTTGCCCGGCGCGACACCTCAAATATCCGGGGTAGACTCGTAGGACGAAACTTACCTAAAAAGGTTTTAAAAGTGTTATTATCATTAGGTAAATTTCATTACTGGCATAAGGACTACAGGTATTTGTGTAAGTCAGAACCTAAATATCGGCAATATTGTTACATGTATGTGAACCAATAAAAATCAATTTCTTACGTTAACTGTGTTTTAAGTCTCACACTTACTGTAAAAAAATCAATAATAATTAATCTAAATTAGGGCCATAAATAATTAAAATAAAGGAAATTTTGTTATTGTCGGTTTTTAGTTTTACTGCCAAAAATGTATTATAATTATATATGATATTTTTTGTTTTACTTTTGGTAAAGTTATTACTTACCAAGGCTTTTTTAATTTAAATTTTTTAAAAATTACTTGCTATTTTTTCTTTACTACAAAATACTGTATTGTTACTTGTAAATAATCATGACAAATAGTAATGGGTATATAATAGCACCGTTAAATTTTTAGGACATATAAAAAAAAATAATAAAATCCATTTTTATTATAAAAAAGGTTTTAAAATTACCATGGCAAAAACTACTTAAAAATTAATATTATAACTTATACCCAAATCTAGCAAAAGTATACCTTACCTTAGGCCATTTATTTTACTTTAGCTTATGTATAATTTTGCAATTTACCACAATGCCTACTATTTTAAATAAAAATTTTATATTAAAAAAATTAAAGACTCATGCAACTGCATGACATAAAGCACAAAGATCAGTCACTTCTGTGCATGGGCACCGGTCGAGGGGTAGTTTCTTTGGTGAATTTTTTATTTTTGCTTTTTAAGGTTCATATAATCATATATATTTAGGTTATGATTGAAATTAATGAAAAAGTCCATTTTGTTAGTAAATTCTTTAAAACCAGTTTTTGCTTTTCAAAATTTTTAATTTTATATAAAATAGGTACAAAAAACAAATACACCTTCTAGAAAGTAATCCTGGCGGCGCCCATGCTGTTGTGTAATATGTAAACTGTGTTCTAAAATACGTACTTTTATTCGGGCTGCAGACATAAGTACAGGGTATTTTGGTGCGGTGACATCAGAAAATAATTTAGTTAGTTTTTATGTGCTCTCTAGGTGACGTGCAAGCAATATTAAGGATATATTGAAAAATGTGTTATTATATATAATTACAAGATAACAATGAAAATTAATGGTATTTATTTGTGTACACAGGATCTTTTCTCTAAAACAAAATTAAGAAAAACCCACAGAAAACCCAAAATTTGAAATAGGTAAAAAGAAAACTAATTATCGACGTTTCGGTGGCAAGTCTGCCACCGTTGTCAAGATTAAATTAATAAAAAAAAATGTATTTAATTTTATCGCAACGGTGGCAGACTTGCCGTCAAAACGTTAATTTTAGTTTTCTTGAAACCTATTTTATTTTTATATTTTTGGGTTTTTGGGGGTGTTTCTAAATTTTGTTTTAAAGAAAAATTGGCTTGTACCCAAATAAATACCATCAATTAAATGAGTCCGCCGAAACAATACAGAACGGAATAAGCTGAATATCTGTACATACCTTTATTTTGGTACAAAAATACTCTCCCTAAAATCTCCTATGATATTGTGTAAGGAACTTAAAAAATGACAGATCAATGTCAAAAAAAAAATCAGGTTTTTGCGAATATCCTGTTTCCTTTACTTTAATTGCATTTATATTTATTATAAAAGTTGTAGAACATAAAATTCTTTACAAATTTTATTCTAAACATTTTTTGTCATACCAACGGATCCGATAATAGAGGGCGCAGTGTGTAAAGCACTTTAGTGTATGTACATACCTTAGCACACAATCAATCGTAATATTTAGCAAATACTTAAGTAAAAAGATGACATATTAGACAAAAATCACCACTGATTGCGTGCTAAGGTACGTACATACAGTAAACTGCTTTACACTCTGCACCCTCTATTATCGGATCCGTTGGTCTGACAAAAAAATGCTTAGAATTAAATTTGTAAAGAATTTTGTGTTCTACAACTTCTATAATAAATATAAATGCAATTAAAAGTAAAAAAACGAGATACTCGCTAAGAACTGATTTTTGACATTTAACCTGTTATATTTCAAGTTTCTTACACGATATTATGGGGATTTTTAGAAAAGTATTTTTATTACCAAAATAAAGGTATGTACAGATATTTAGCTTATTCCGTGAGATTCCGAGATGGACCCTTTAATTTTACTAATATAACTGGGGTAAAAAAACTTTATAACAATTTAATAACTAGATGAGAAACTAAAGGTTTAAACAAAGAAAATTAAAAAGTTTAAAAATGAATTTAAAAATTTAGTAGAAAGTGTGAAAAAACCACATAACATTAACCTTTTTATTTAAAAAAGGTTTAAAAACAGAAAACATTTTGACAATGTTAGTGTTTTTAAGACCTTTAACTTTTAAACCTTTTTTTTAATCTTATAATATTAAAAATATTTATCAAAAAAGTTATTTGGAGGTTCTTGCCGTAGTATTTTGACTAGGAGATATCAAGAAATTTGTAGTACTTACCAGATTTAATTGTAATTATTATTTTTATAAATTGTGGTCTAAGAAATTTAGCCACGGTCAATTTTTAAATTTTATAATATAAAGCAATTGATTTCTAATAAAAACCTACTTAATGGAAATAGAGTATAATTAAAATGGCAATAAAAAAAAATTACAAAAACTCTTTTAATAACTATTACCTGAGGGTATTAAGACCCACCTAAAGATCTTAGCACTCTTTGTGTGTAAATGGTACTGGATATTTTTTTAAATAAAATTGGTTCCATATAGTTTTAAAAAATTATTATCACTTTTCTGCTTGCATAATTTTGCGTTTTTGGTCTTAAACGGTTGCTAAAATACATTCTGGAAAATATCTTAATGCTAAGAAAAACATCTTTAAAAAGAATGTTGTAAAACCTTGTAGGTACTCAACAGAGTGATCATTTTAACGTCGGCACTATTGCTAACTTTTTAATATTGGAGATACGAAGTCGGTTAACCAAGTAAAATTATAGTATTTTTTCGCTTATTAACTTGCTGTCAACAAAAAAACAATTAAACATCAGTTTTTTGATTTATGGTAATAAAACCATACTATTTTAAAGGAACACTCTGTATAATATATCACCGCTTGAAAGATTTATTAAAGAGTTTTAAAAAAGACCTTACATGTTTTATCCAATTTTCAATATTTTTAAAGATATGGTCATCCTCAGGCTAGCATTTTAAAGTAAACACCCGTATATTGCATCCTCATTAAATAAATATTTAAAAGTGCTTTTGAAAAAAAAACAAATTTTATATGTCTATCTCCTATATTTTTGTAAATATGGCCATCCAAATCTTAAAATGTTGTTAAAGTTTCATTATTTCCACAGCTCCAAGCTATAAGCACTAACAATAGGTTTTTACTTTGTGCAAGTTACAAATGCGATAAAGGTACGGGCGCGCTAAGGAATTCCATCGGTTTGAAGCACAAATACTTTCCAAATTATGATGTGATTTTGTGTTAGTACGACATCTGACTTGTAATCGTAGCTTCGGATGGAATGGAATGATTTTAGCAATATAATTTATTTACTTGATATTATTCTAAGAAATTTTATTCCAATATTTTTAAATCTGAACTACAATTTCCGCTCGGCAATTTGGGCTTTATGTTTACAGTTATGTTTTATTGAATTTTAACCAATAGACGTACAGAAATCGTGATATCACGCGTTGATTAATGTTTACACGTTTTGCATAGGTTTTTTGTTAAGATAAAATAGATAATATATCTACTACTTTTTAAATTTGAATGGCGATATTCCTGTAACTATTAAAAATAGGATATAAGACATTTAAAAAAAATATTATTTTTTTTGATAGATCCTTTAAATCGTAATATAATATACAGGGTGTTCCACTTCAAAATAAGTATATTATTTGTATATTTGTAATAAATCAAAAACCCGATGTTTAATTGTTTTTTGTTGGCAGCACATTAATCAGAGGAAAAAAATACTATAACTTTACAAATTAAACTGAGATCTTATCTTCAATAATAAAGAAGTTAGCAGTAGTGCCAACTTAAAAATAATCACCCTGTATGTTACTGTAAATTTGCCTTAATTAAAGGCCTTTTCAAATTTTCTGTTTTTTATTTATTTATTAAACAGTTATAAAATGGGTAATTCTTTTACCGATTTTTTGCTAATAAAAATTAAAATATAAAAAAAACAGATGGTGACAGCAAAATTAATGGGCGAATACCCGCACCAGAGTTAAATTATTCCTTGATTTTTTTTTTTGCCGCTTATTATAAGTATTTGATTTATTGTTACTGCCAATCGGTAAAATAGTATAAATTATTAATTTATTTAAGGCTATTTTTATTAAAAACTATTAAATGAATATTTGATTAAACCCACCTCTTATTGGCTTTAAAAAATATTTTGGATAAACAATTCTTTACGTTAATGGATTATAATATTAAAAACAAAACACCACAATTATCAAGATCCTTCAGAAAGAAAATTTTAAAGAAAAATAAGGCAGATAATTGTTCTGATAACCAACGGCATAAAAAGATGATAATAAAACTGACAAAACCCAAACCAGGGTATACAAGATGCACGTGACGTAAATGGGTAACGACGTTCTTTAATGCAGTTATTTGTTAAACGTGCGTAATTAAATTTTCGTTTTTTATACAAAATGTTTTGCATTGGACCAAGAAAAAACCACCAAGAGAATTATTTTTTTAAATAGAGAATTATGGAGAAGTACAGGGAATTATGGAAAAGTATAAGGGATTATTAAGGTTAGGTTTGTTTTAGGATTAGCTTTTCGTTAAATATTTAAATAACCTTTTAACATCCAGTGTGTCTAAAATTGGTAGAGAATGTATTTGAATATTAAAAACTATAAGAGATAGAAAGGTGGTTAAATAAAGAAAAGTGTAGGCCATTTAACCGCACATTTAACGTTGATTTAAAGACGGCTGTATATTGCTTGGTTTTTAAGATATTTACTATTGTGGGAACGTTGTTTATCAAAGTAAAGACTATGTTATTAGGTTTGCCCCAATGTCAAAAAAAAAAAAAATATTGATAAATTTATTTTGGTCCATAAAAATAGTAAAATTTATTTCTTTTTAACAAACTCTAATGAAAAATTAGAAGAAAGTATTGAAGAATATGGGTATTATAATTCCTTAAGAGAATTTTACTTTCCCAGGGGTAATCAAGAAGCAAAAACGCAAAAACCGATTGCTCCTTAGATATAAATTTATTTCTATAAATTTTAAAATGCTCTTTTTTAACCTTTGGTAACCCTACCACCCGAAGCATTCGGTTTAGGTTTTAATATTTTTAAAGTTTTGATGAAATAGCTCTAAAAAACTTTTGTTATTTATCTTAAAATGACCAAAAGTAGATTTATCAATTGTTGAATGTTTTTTCCTCAATTAGTTTTTAAATTAAAAGGGTGGTTACACCAGCGACTATGATAGTAGTTTTTAAAAAAATAATTTGATTTATATAAACATTCGGTATGGAAGGTAAAAGATTATTTTAAATAACTAATATCATGGTATTTTTGTACACAGGACATTTTAGGTATATACTGCGCCATTGCGTAAAATTTTAATAAGATGTAGAAGAACTCAAAAATATTTTGCAATATATTAACCAAAAAGCCTTATAATTTGGTTGCTTTTAATCATACATATTATTTGCTTTTACTAAAGCTTTTGTTACACGTCAAAAAATATTCTGTCACATGTACATACATCAATTCTAATACAAAGAAATTAGATATGCCGGCATAAAAGAAAAAAGGTAATCTATTTAATTTTTATTTGTTCAGGAACTATTATAATCAAAGCCAACAAATTGGGTCACTGGAAATATTTACTTTCATGATAACATGCACGCATATCATATTTCACGATAACAATATATTGACTACATATTAGGTTTTACCCATTAAATAGACTTTTGTAAAAATAAAGGTACAAATAGTGTTATATATTTAATGTCTTGTATATTTCTGTATTTTTATTAATAACACACTAGGTTGTTTCTGTTTTAAGTAAGGGAAATTAAAATTAGGTAGGCCTAATGTTTATTGTAAAAACTTTAAAATTATTTATACATCCCCTTTTAATGTGCCACCCTTTTTTATTTTTTAAATGGATTAATTTATGAAAATAAAATATTGTAATATAAAAATAGTTTCAAATGAATCCGTTCAAAATATAAAACGGGCGGACAATAATTAAATACACTGTATGTTTTATGTAAAATAATATAATAAAATTTACTACACCTTTATTATGTAGCATGCTTTTAAAAGCTATTTGAAATATGTGCTCCAAGTGATAAATTCTAACAAGTTTATTCCATAATTAACTATTTTATAAATGTTGCTGATTTTCCCTTAACTGTTACATTGGATAATTTGATATTTAAATTTATTGTAGTAGGCACTGAAACAAAATACTAATTTAAAGTGTGAAAAAATGCTTCGAAGTGTTAAAAAAGTTACCTTTTTAACACTTTATGTAGTGTACTAGAATGGAGTACTTTAACTTTATTTTCACGATTAAAAAAACAGCATTTTTTTAAAAGTCGTGAAAAAAGGTTCTTTAATTATAACTTGTATACAAAGTGTGTGTAAAAAACAAAATGGTATTCCACATTTAGTAACTTTCTTCTATCCAATTATTGCAATTTGTATAAAGTCACTATCTAAGGTAAAATTATTGCAGTCATACTTCTTACAACAATGGCGCACACAAAAATGTCCTAATTCAAATCAATTTGCTTTGACCTAAGACACGATTTGAATTTTTATAGTGCATTTTTAATGCCCCCTTCCCTTTATTTTTTAAAAAGGATAATTTAAAAAATTAAAACTTTGAAAAATAAAATACAGGGTGTCCAAAAGGTAAGGTCAAAAATGATAGGGGTGATAAAGTCAGCCAAAATAATGTTAGTACTTTATAAAAACAAGTTCTATCGCCCTTTTTAGGAATTTGTTGACCTTCAAAGTTAGAATAAAAAAATTTACTTCATTTATAACTTTTAAACGGTTGCCACAATAATAATGATATTTGGGCATTTAAATTAACCCATACCAATGCTTTTTCATAGGCAAATGATTGCGCAGTAAGTAATAATTATACAGGGTAAGATTATTTTTTTCCATTTATTTTATGCATTTTTACTGAGGTAAAAAATTTAACACTTTGGTTTGACCGTTTAATTTCTTTGTTATTTTGGTAAAAAAGGTATACTTTATTTAAATCAATATCTTGAACCATTTTTCATAAAAACGCATTTTAAATCCAGAATAACCCCCAATTTGTATGTAATTAAAATTCCATTTTTAAGAAAATTAATAAAATATGGTAAAATAAAAAAAAAACAGTCTTAATTCGTGTTATTAAGTTTAAAAGGCTCTCAAACACCATTTGTAATAATTTTTACGACATATTTATAATATCCTCAAAAAATTGATTTTTTATTACATACAAAATAATTAAGAAGTAAAACGTTGAAAACAAAATGTAAAATTTTTCGACATAAAAAAAACTTGTCTGGCCCTGTATACATTATGACTTACTGCGCAATCATTAGCCTATGGAAAAAAGCATTGGTATGAGTTTATTTAAATGCCCAAATATTATTATTATTATGGCAACCGTTCAAAAGTTATAAATTATTTTTTTTTATTTTAACTTTGAATGGTTAATAACTCCCTAAGAAAGCGCGATAGAACTTGTTTTTTAATATGAAGTACTTACATTATTTTGGCTAACTCTATCACGCCTATCTTTTTGACCTAACCTTTCCAAACATCCTGTATAGTAAAAATAACAGTATTTAATAAAAACACAATGTAATTCAAAAAGCAAAATTTTGGTTTAAAAGTGTTTTAAATTATTAATATATTTTCAAGAAAATCCATTTTCGCAATTATTTTATTTTACGTGTATACCAGTTCTTACCGCTTTATACCTTGTTCAGGATTTCCAAAAACATTATAATTTTATTTTACAATTATTTCACGATCTTTCAATATATCTATAATACTATAAAAATACCTTTGTGTTGAAAAAAATTTAAGTGATAAAAATAAATAAAAATGCAAAAAAATAAGCATTATATTAGTGTAAACAAATTAATGGTAAAGCTTCGCTAACATAAAATGGACATATAAATTTTAAATTAGACATAAACAATATGCTAATCTAATGGTAAATGCAAGAGTAGTGATTACCTCATTGACATAATTGTTGATACTGCATGGTACATTTGGTTTTTTGGTCTGTTTTGGATAAAAACAATATTGAACAACATGAATAAAAACTTTTAAAAATCTACATATAATAAGAAAAGAATAACACCAAAAGAACTTTTAAAAGCTACTGCTTTGGATTTATTGAAATGTATATTCTTTTCTCTTTAAAAGATTAGGAACAACAAACTACATATTTGTAAAACTACAAACAACAAAATTATTATAAAACTACCAGATATTTTAAGAAGCTGTCAGCCTGTTTACATAAAAATGTGTTTTTGGAACTTATATTATTATTATGTTGCTACTTTAATCAATAATAAAATTCTACTAAATAGAACACGTAATAAAAAAACAAGTTTTTAATAAAGGATATTTTTGGTTAATGAATTTATTTCAAACGTTCTTTCCCTTAAAGGTTATAGTGAAATAATTTTTATTTATACAGTGTGGTCCATTAAGGATGCAACAAATGGAAGACTCTTTTATTTGCAATTTGTCAGAAAATTTTATTCTTTATTAAAGTTGCATGGTCCGAAACTGTATTAGCAGTAGTTAGTTTTTAAGTTTTATGGAATACAGAGTAGGTCAAGAAGATTATAAACTGTTTAAGAGTAAAGTACCCTTATTTCTTAAAATACAAAGAAACAGTACATAAAAAAGTTATTTAAAATTAAAAGTTATGCCTAAATACCAAATCATGGCCTTCTATTCAAGTTTTTATTTATTTATTTTTTATTTTAATTTATCTGTTTTACACTCTCATAAAAATTGAAACAAAAATTTCCCAAGGTAAATAAAAAAATTTTATACTCATTTTAAGATTTATAGTATATTTGCCTTAATTAAAAGTATATTTGTATACTTTTAAGGTTCTAATAAATATCCTTGGAACAGACTTGAAGTTTGCGATTAACCAAAAAAATATAAATGCAGTTCAATTTTACCAGTTCGCTTTAATTTGATTTAATTTGTTTAAATGTTAGTTGGTTTAAACTGCTTTAAAGAAATATTTAATCAGAATAATAAAAATCTGTATCATACAGGTTTAACTAAAAATTTTCCAAAACAAATTTGTGTGGGAGGCCATGACTTGGTATTTGGGCATAAATTTTGTTTCTTAATAACTTCTTTATTTAACATTTTATTGTATTCTTAAAAATAAGGGTACTTTACTCTTAAACGGTTTTGACTTTTTTACCTACTCTGTATATCATAAAACTTTTAATAAAACTAACTACTGCTAATACAGTTTTAGACCATACACCAACTTTTACGAAGAATAAAATTTTTTGACAAATTGCAAATAAAAAAGTTTTCCATTTGTTGCATACTTAATGGACCACACTGTATAAATAAATTTTTAATAAATATCCAGTGCTTGTCTAAAGTCAGGACTTCACTTGTAGCTTTTAAATTATTTATTTTTTCTTTGGGATGACAACAGACAGATAAAAATGTCAAACCAAGAGTTGGGCTCCTTAAAAAAAATATACCTACTACAAAATGGTGGTACTTTAAAAAATTCCTAAATACCTGATTTGAATGGTTATATTTTCGGAACCAATAAAGTTAGATATATTTTCGTTATATGATATTGTCTTAAAGCTCCTTTAAAGATTTATTTAATGATAATATTGATTATACAGCATAGCGTAGGATAAAAAGTACATATTTTTTTAATGACGCACCCTGTATATTATATTATCATTAAAAATATATTTAAAAGACCTCTAGAAACATAACTTATTAAATATATCTAACTTTATAGGTTTCGGAAATATGGTCATCCAAAGGGGTATTCAGGTATTAAAGTACCGCCATTTTGTAGTAGGTAACGGTATTGACTTTGTATTCTGGGGTTATTAAGTACTCGTTACTAGCTTTAAAATAATGTGCCACAAGATCCCCATTTTCATTTTTTTGTTTGTTTTTTTTTTTATTAAGATATTTTAGCCTAGCGGTAATACCAAAACCCTTTTGTACTTTAAGGACCTTAGGTAATTAAAGCTTTTGAGAAATTAGAAAATTAGAAAACAAAATAACCTAAATATGGCAATTTTATTAGTAAAAATCTGCTCTTAACCTTTTTATGTGAAATTTATTTATTATGGTTAAAGATTATTTTGTTAATTTTAACTACCGAAACTAACTTCTAAAAATAAAAATTGTGGATATACTGTAAATGTGTGAGATACCTACCTTTTAAGGTCTAAAAGCAAACTCTTGTTTTGTTATTTTAAAATAAAGTTTATTTTGTATAAAACATGATATATGCTACAACTTTTTAGTTTTAAGACTCTTTTTGTCAGTAATGAAAGAAAACTTTTTACTAAGATGGATTTTTTTGCAAATAAGTAAAAGTTTTATTCTTAAATCTACTTTTGTTTCCAAAACAGTTTTTTTTTCAGTTTATGTGTATTTTCTTTTAAAAAGAATATACTATATATAATACAGAGTGGTTCTTAAGTAATGGGCCAAAATTATCTGGGTAATTGTGAAGTTAAAATATTGCGATTTAACCGAACTTACCTTAGTACACAAGTTGATAATATTTGAGATACAGGGTGTCAAAATTTAAAACATATTTTATTAATATTTTTTGTACTAGGGTAAGTTTAGTCCAACCGCAATATTTAACTTACATTTTGGCCCATTACTTAGAGATCAACATTGTATTACAAAAATGAAAAAATATATATATTTACTGGCATTATACCAATTATAAATATATACAGAAATTGAAAAAAAAGCATTTTAAAGCAGCAATAAGAGAAATTATACAGAATTTGCCAGAAATTGGCTATACTGAGTGCCTGTAATTTTTCGAAAAAATGTTACACGTTTTAAAATTTTAGTTAGATATATGGTCAAATAGAATGCAGATTTCTGTTTTTTCAGCTTTTATGTGGCACATCCAAACTAACCGAAAGTGCTATCATTTCTACTATTTTAAAGGGGCACTCTATATATTTTTACAAAATCTATTTCACATGTACCACACTATCTTAATTAGTTTTTGGACAAAAATCTGTAAAAATGTCATGTTAACTGCCATTTTTATTGATTTGTTAAAATACAAATAATAGTTGAAAAGGGCTAATGCGATGTTTTAAACATATTTAACAAACTTTATATTTTATTACCGCACCGTTAAAATATACTTTTTGGTTTTGGTTTATCTTTAAACCTAATAGTTTTCTAGTTACTAATAGAAAAATGTTAAAATCTTAATATCTTAAAAACTGTTAGGTGTAGGGGTAGGATATAATTAAAAATTAAGATGAAAAAATACGTTTTATGTTTAAATTTGACCTTTTCAAAGGCTATATTCTCAAAAACTAATTAAATATGTGGTACATGTATTTGCCTGAGAAAATATATTGGGCATTGTATTAAAAATAGTAAATTTCTGGTTAATCCGGATGTGTCACATAAAACCTGAAGCATCAAAAATCTGCATCCTGTCCAACCAATACATCCGATCAAAATTTTAAAATCGTGTAACACTTTTTAAGAGTAAACTCGCTATTAATTTCGTGGGCACCCGGTATATCCAGAAATCGAAAGGTCATTGGAAAAAGCATAAATAAAAAGTTGCACTAAACTAATTGGGACTTAAAGCTCTCCTTTAAAGTATCAATAATAAATATTTTAGAGTTAAATTAACTGTTTATACAAAAATCCCTAATTTATATTGTCAAAAAAGAAAGACAAATAACATAATTATAACAATAGGAGTTAGTTAAGAAGCAAAAGTTTAAGCTCTTTCAGCGTGAGAAAAAATCAAATAAAGTTAATATGTCCCTGGCTATTCAAGGAACTAGTAGGTTACCATAAGGTGTTCGGTTCCATGTTCCACGTATTTTAATTTTTATGTATTTATTTCTATTGCCTCTGTTATACAGGGTTAGTAGAAAAACTGAAACAGTGGTTTATGTCAGCAACAGTTTAATATAAATAAACCAAATGTTATACCAAGGGGTAACTAAACATAAAAAATTTAAAAATTTTATTTGTTAGGTTGCTAAGTTTATAGTTTTATCTGTAGGTTAGGGATATTTAAAATTTTAGTATTTTTTTAGATATTGTTATCAATTGCTCTTATCAACTGAATCGATTCTAAGATAATTGACCATTCCTGGTCGCTTCTGTTGCCATATCTTCGAAATTGACAAGAGTAAAAAAAACAAGAATATCAGGTCATAATAAAGTTAATTACAAGCAATTAATTAAAATTATAAAAAATTGCGTGTTTTATTAAATATTTTAAAATTCTTCAGCTTAAAGAAACAGCTATTAACTTGACAACCTTAAAAATATAATTTTTATATTCTTTATGTTTAGTTCCACTTCCTTAAAAAAATGATTTATTTGTTTTTAACGGCTGCTAAAATAATTTACCGTTTCGTTTTTTTCTACTAACCCTGTATGTAGAAAATCCGATGCTATTTATTTTTATAATAAATAATCTGAATTTTTATTCTTAAAAGTTAATTTAAATTACATGTTATTTTAACTTTAACGGTCCAATTAAAGGTCACCAAAAAAGGCTCCATTTTATTTTTTATTCCATATAAAATTTATAAAACGGTATTTTAAAACTTTCTTTGCTTATTTACGGAGCTATCTTAAAAAAATTAGCTTTAAAAACCATAAATTATGCCTCATTTTTGTTTATTTATTATTTTATCAATTTTTAGTAGGTATTGCGCTTTTCAAAAAAAAAAAAGAGTAGACGAGGATTTAATGAATGAATAAATACATATTTCTTTTTTATTTTTTCTTTCATATACTTTTTTGTGCCATTGTTACAAAACAGATCTATTTATTTTACCCTTTAAAGAAGCATATAACAAGATAATTTAAATACTGTAATCCACTTCAACAATCTCAAAAAACACAATATATGGGGTGATCAAACTTAAGTCCAATGCCAAAAATGTCTTTTGGCGCAAAGAGTACGGCTCCAATTTTTTTTTAAATATCTGAATGGGTATAAAAGGCATAACAAAAAAAAACATATTTAAAAAGAAATTAACACTCCGTAGCTCAAAAACTCAGACGTTTAGGACATATGTTTCTATGAAGTTTTTTTTTCTAATTTTCATTGTGAAATCATCCCTAAAAGTTTGTTGGTTAAGTTACTGTACACGCTGTATTTTGTTCTTTTAACTTTATTATAATTAATTGGGTTTATTGCTAAGTAAATAACTTGTGACTTGAATTAAAGCTACTATACACTTGACATTGTAGAAATTAAAAAAGCACTTTAGTACACCCATGTTACTTTAAAAATTTCTTTATGATTAGCTACTATACAGTTTTAGAACAGCTGGAAAAGTTTTAAGGACACAAAGTTTAAAGCTGGATTTGGAGTGATATTTTGTGGAATTTAGTAGAAGCCAATATTACACAATCCTTTTATCGTAATCGGGATAAAGTAGTTTACTTAGAGTTGACCCTTTTAAAAGTGTCAGGGTGTTTTATGTATAGGGATAAAGAAATAGTAAATTGTTAAACAATATATGTTATGGTTTTATGAAAAGTTTAAGGGTACAAGGTAAGGTTTTCCTTAAAAAAATAAATAAATATTACACATTGCTAACCCAATTTGCAAACCTCACAGCTCCAGAATTAATTAAAATTTAATTTTTTTACCATTCACTAAGTTGTCATTCAACGAACGAAGTCATTATATTATAAGGTTACTATATTTTGACCCATTTTAATTACGAACAAGTTTATAACAAATCAAGTTAGTACAATGCGGTTTTCGCAGAAAGCATTAGATTATTTAATTTTTTTATCATATTCAGGCCGGCTGTGACATTCCGTTAATACAAAAATAAAATTTATAATTTTTTAATAAAGGGCAACTTTATTATTTTAAAAAAAAAAAAAAACATGTACACCGGCTAAGCTAAATACCATAACTCAAAGGCAATGTGAGGAAAAGAGACAATCCAAGCAAATACCGGCATGTAAACATGCTTGACTAACGGTGCTTGCCTGAGGAGGTACCATCCCACTCACCCTTTAAAGGACCCGTGAAGTCTTAACGGACGTTTCGGGTTCTGGGTGTGTGAGTCAGCTTTTCTTCTTTTTACTCCCCAAAATATGATGGCAGCACATCCGGAGGTAAAATACCCCTTCATTCGGATCTCCGGGCGAGGGGTGCATCCGGAAGGCCTTCATCGAGAAGTTTAATTTATTTTGCAAATGTATGTGAGCTTAACACCAATATAAACTCCGTTAACCATTACCTTCAGTCATCTAAGCCCCACATACTGTTTCCCACGGAAACTCAAATAAGTTTCAAATATTGTTTCTTCTTCACATCAACGACCTTCTCTCGTCCACAACTAATTCCATTCATAGTTTCGCCGACGATATCCCTTTCGCAGGATCTTAATTTAATTTTAGATTGGGGCGCCAAATATCTCGTCCATTTTATTGCATCAAAAACACAATCATGTTCCTTGTCGCAAAAAAGTTATCAAATTCTCATTCTTCACTTACGAACGGCGAAATTTTACAAAGCAAAGACTCCTTCAATCTTGCGGGCGTCACATTTAAAAGTAACCTTAACTGGCACAAACACATTATATCTATGGCCACGGCAGCTTCATAAAACCTTGGATTTCTCTTTCGAGCCAAAAGTATTTTTCCCCTTCTAATTTATACACTTTATATGTGTCCCAAATCCGACCTCCCTTGGATTATTGTTCTCATATCTGGGGCATGGCGTCCCTCACAACACTCAACATTCTTGATTCCAATTAAATAAGAGGCATTCGCCTCATTAATAATCCTTTACTTTCAAAAAGGCTTCCTTCTCTTGCCCATCGTCGGGCCCATGGCTTCTGCTCTGAGAAACTGTCCAGTATAATTCCTCCATCCTAATACGGTCCAACTGGACAGACCCCGAACTTCCCACTTTGTTCGTTCTTTTATACCTAGAGTTTCTAGAATGTGGAACCTAGGTATTTCCCTCCCCCCCATATCTTCAAGTATTTGAGTCCCGTGTCAACAAACTTCCTCTTACCTCGCTTAAGACACTTAGGGTACTTTAGGCTTTAAACCTTTGCGGATTGTACAAAGATTTTAAAAAATCTTTAATAAAAATTTCATATTGGCTATAAAAGTATTGCGAATTAGAATAACAAAATTAGCTTTTAATCTAGCACCCACACAACATTTTTTCACAACCGTTTAATACATGACAAGTTTGTTTTATTATACTTTTTGCTCATTACAAAACTTGTTAGTTTACCAATTAGCAAAAAAAAATCCACAAGTCAAAGTTCGGAAACTTAAAGTTAATAAACTGCGGTCGCTTCTTGCTTTAAAAACTTTACTAGAATTATTAGGCAATTTCCACTTTTTATGGTGCTCGGACAAGTTTCCGGTTGGGTTTTAGTAACTGCTTTTGAAAACTATTAGTTAAGGGTGTTACATGTCTCCTAATAAAAAGTAAAAAAAAGTAAAAGAAATGCATTAGGTAGAATTTATTAGACACATTTATTAAAAGCAAAACTATTAAATTTTACAAATCATATTTAGCTTTAATTTATTTAAAAAACTGTATATAACTTGGAACCTTAAATTAAATTTTGTGTTAATGTCTGGACCAACAAATTTTTTAAAATAAATAATTTTTAAATATAACGCCAAATTAAAAATTGATTTACATCAAAATTAAAGTTTTTTTTTATTTATATATTTTTTAAAGATGACGTATATGATTTACAGTTTTTCTTTTATAAAAAAACATATGACAGCCTATTCATAAAAAATATCTATATAAATAAAATATATTTAAATTTTGTTAGTAAGTCTATTTTTTTTTCAAGTTATTTATAAAAAATGCTGTCCCAATTTAATCAACAAAACTAACTACAATAAATAAATAAATTGTAGAAAACGAAAAAAATGTTATTTAAAATATTTGAAAAAGTATTTTTTGATATCTTTTTACATTAATATTAACTTGGACTATGTAAAGCAAAAATATTAATAATGTAATTTTTTTTAAAGTATAATTAATAATAAATGTTAACAAAATAAATCAGGCTGGCAGCAACTTACGCAATTAGTATAAAAAAACTGAAAAGCGTATCATAAAACACAAGATTGAAACCAGATTTTGAATTAATTTAACTATGTAGTTAAGTTTTTTTTGTCATTTTTTTATTGGTGTTCTTCTTTTGTTTTATGATAACCTTGTTAAAAACTCGGGCAAAAATGACATTATCTTAATAATAGGTAAATCCAACAGTACTTACTTTGTTTCTTCAGGTGGTGGCGTTTTTAAGCTTTTAAAAGCTTTAAGCCACTTATTTTTCATGCTGGCTGTCGATGAAGCCGACATTTTACGTTCGCGACCGGCACCCATTTCACCCTCAAGTTTGTGGGTGAATAGTTCTTTCTAAAATAAAAAATAGAAACATAGAAAAGATCTGGTTAGGATTGGGTATTTTAAAATAAATACAAAACAGTTTAGGAAATAAACACCTTTTTTAAGCTAAAAGAAAGTTTGTTGTCTATATCTGGGGTTAAAAGTCAACTATTAGAAAGATATCGTGACACAAAGATAGCAAAAAATTAGATATGACTTTGACCCATAGTTTAAACAACAAACTGCCCTTTATTTTAAAGATGGAATCAGCCCCCTATGCTTTTTGTATGTGATGTGAAACACCATGTATATGTTTTTTACTGTAGCTATATTATATTAATATTGTTAAAAAGAAATATTTTTTAAAATCGAGAAAAATGCATTATTTATGGGAAGCATTACTTATTAAAAATAATTTTAATTTCTTAATCCTCAAATTGTTAACAGATTTGCTTTTACTGAATTACTTTCTATAGTTTGTCTACAAAAAAACGTATTAGCTTAATTGTAGCTAAATCAGATTTCTTTTGCAACGAGGTTAAATACAGTATTTTGGAAAAAGTCCTATAAATCCAGTCCTGTCTAAATCTATTTGACCAAAATTAACAAACCTAGAGAAAACATATCTACCTATTGGTCCTGCAAAAATGAAACAGATAGGCGCAACAGAAAGTTATTATTACTTAAAAAGTATGCAAGTTTAATTTGGCCCACTCTATACAAGCGTTAAGAACGAGATTCGCCTTATAAACAGAGCTATTCGTATAGGAAAGCATATTTGTTACAACGGTGTACAAAAATTGTTGTTAGTCAATGATTTATTTATTTAATAATGCGCAAGGTAACTACTAAGAAAAATGAAATTTTTATTTAATTTTAGAATCGTTGTCGTCGAATAAAAAGAGCACAAAGGCATTAATTCTGTTCATCATCATAGACAAATTATGTTTTTATTTTATAATTTACCTGTAACGCCAAAGGTTGAATATCGCACGCATGGTATTTTTCAAAGGTCAAATATCAATTATTTCAAAGTTTTTTAGCTATGTAGACGAAGTGCACCTGCGTTTGGAAAGGGTAAAATAATTTTAAATATTATAATTTTTGTTGTTTGTAGAAGTTTGCAGAAACAATTGTGTAGTTAAATAAAATTTTGTTATAGAATTTTATTAATTACAAATCTAATTATAAATTACATGTCCTAATGAACTACCTACTAAAAAATAAAAAGTTAATATAGTCAAATTAACAAAAACTCTTCAAGACACGATGACATCTATGACTCCTGTAAATAAAGGGAGAAGGTGCTGTTGCGGCAAAAACCTTTTAGTGTTTGGAATAGCAGAGATTAACTTTTGTTACTTTGTTCTAATTTTCCATAGCGTCATAAGATAAAGTTTGGTTAAAAAAACAATGTTGTTTTATAATACCATCGCTAAATATAGTTGTTAGGAAGCCGAGTGCTAAAAGATTACGATTTCTGCTTAACACGCGAATACGCATACAGGTATTTAAATCACGTCCTCGTCGCTGTTTTACCGACCCATGTGCCGAGAGCCTTTAAAGTAATGTGCAACAATTCGCCGTGCCGCTCCACGCTGCATACCGCGCCACATAGCGCGGACGTAGACGTGGGCGGAATTCACGTCGTTTCAAGGGTTTGGCGAACGATTCGCCAGTGATTTAGAGCTTGTATGTTTTGGGCGTCAAAGAAGCGCGCAAGCAGGTTGGGTAGTTTGGACGGATGTTTGGCAAATTGTTGCAAGTCTGGACTGCAACTTAGCAAAACTAGGACATAATGTGAACAGAATAATACTTTTAAACCAAGTATATCCTACACAATATACCTTATTTATTTGAATTCGGGTTAATTTTTTTTACCTTTCCTAAAAGTGTGTTTTTACTTATTTTTTAAATACCGAAATTTAAAAAAATGGTAAGGTTACAGGTAAGTAAAAGCTTTATCTCTATTTTATTTTAAAAAGAGGGAAAGTATAAATAAATTAAATGTTTTGTTCGACGTCCATGTTGTTCTCGTCAAGTATCCACGCGTTTTAAGAGCTTGAAAACAAACCGCAGTAAGCGTGGAAAGACGAGTTTTTATTTTGGAAAATTCAAAGAAATTTACTAAGCCGTAAAAATAATTTAGACATTTTGAGATATTTTAAAGGTTTTTTTTACGCGATCACGTCCTCTACATGTAAGACGTAATTGCATGGTTTTTAAAATTATCTAATTTTAAAGATAATAGAGGGCTACCTACCAAATCAGCCCTAATTTGATTACAAAACTTATCATATACAACACATTTGAAACTCCAAATATGGAACAAAATTAAAATAGACCTATTACATTTTTTTTTATCATACGTTCCCGGAGTTTCAAATAAAATTTAACGAATAGGAAATAAATTTAATATTCGCACAATCTTTCAAACACAAAATACTATAAGATCTGAATTAACAAAAACAACACCATACAACCTAAATAAAAATATAAAAATTTATAAAATACCTTGCGAATGCAATAAGTTTTATATAGGTGAAACTTGTAGACCCTTAGCTAAACGCATAAAAGAACACAAATTATACATATATACAACATTATTTAGGTAGTAGTTATTTAAAAATAACGACCGTGGTGGCACTACCGCGTTGTCTAAAAGGTGCTGTGAAATGCAACTGCATGTTTCAGTGCTTGGAAAACGTTGACGGAGCAGGAGGAACGATGGGTTAAACATCTAATAATCCGACACCCACGGTACTCTGGTATTTAGGCATAGACCTTCGTGGGATGTCAAAAGATAAAAAAACATAAAAACACAGAATTTCATAAATCAAAAAACTGCCAACACGCATTTAATAACAATCATAGAATAAACTGGGATGCTTCGGGCATTTTTGCAAAGGAAACTTGTTCTAAACGGAAAATCAAAGATAGTGCGTATATATTATTAAAAACAGATCATTGTGTAGCATCAATTTCAGGTAATTTAAATAACACATAGTTCCTTTAGTACTGAAGTATCTTTAGGAAAAGTAAAAATCAACTTACTCATCACTTCTTTTGTATTATAAATAAAAAATACACCTGCAACCAGTTATGTATGTTACTATGACACTCTAGCCAAACACACCTATTTAAATTCATTATTAAAAGTTTCAAAATCTCTTATAAAAAGAGCTAAAACTTAAAAATCTAAAATTTAAATACTAGTAAATTATTATTTTTTTATTTTTATTTAATTTATATTGACAACGGTGCTAAAGGAAGTATTCTAGTCTAAAAATTTGATTAATCGATACTCTATGGATTTAAAAATACCTTTCTAAAAGGATTTTTAAAAATTCGATTTACTTTTAACGTTATAGGCGTTTTAGTGACGTAGCAACTAGACTTTAGGGGACGACTCTAACAATAGGCCATCGGACGGCGGGCTACTCGTATAAATAACTCTCTTTCCTTCTTTCCATAATACTTCTAGTATACTACATCATGTTTCCATAATACTTTTTGTATACTACCTTAAGTAGGAAGCTGGGATGGCTAATTAAGAGAAGGTGTGGTATATGTACCATGGTATTAGTTACGTTGCCTAAAACTTAACGTAAAAATTTAAACGTGTTTTTCTCGAAACTTGTTTTTGATAGGGTTGCCATATAATATCTTAAGTTGTAATTAACCGATTTTCTTACTATTTAACATAGTTATTATTCTTTAAATATCTCACTAGTTTGTAAACCAATAAAAAGTTTAAATTCACACTATCCCTATTTTCATTATATTTCTCCTTCTTTTTACATACAATTGGTGATTTAAAGATAAAGTGGCCAACAATATTTGATTTTTTCCTTTTAAAACACCGTTTTCCCATGTATTTTACAACTTAATTCAAATAAAATGCGAAGGTGCCCTTTAAAAACGCAGCAAGCCATGCAAACACTGCTTCGGCGCATCCACCATAATCTGCTGCGTTTAGAAGTAAAGGTATGCAATTTAATGTAGAATAAAATGTAAAATACGTAGAGAAATGGTGTTTTAAAACGTGAAAATCAAAAATTGTGTGCCACTTTAGTTTAAAATCAAAAATTGTGTGCAAAAAAGAAAAATTATGTGAAAATTAAAATGATTTGTTTTTAACTTTGATGATCAATATGTTGGGAATCAAACGTTTCGAGAAAAAAAAAATTAGATTCGTGATAAGCGTCCCAAAACACCCATGGTTACCAAATTTTGTCAAAATCGGAGTTGCCAAAACTTTCTGAACAATTACCTCATTTTTTAAAATACAAATACCATTCCATGTAATCGTTTTTACATAATAATTTTTGAACCTACACTCGACAACTTACTTACCAAATGAGCTCTAAGCGACATCCACCCCATTTCGCTTAGTTTTAGAAAAAATATTGGAGTTTATTTATAGAGTATACGGTATAACCCTATTTAACCAGCAGGCCAAAACGTATTGTCGTACCTTACAACTTTGATAGAATTTTAAAATTTAACACCGAATATTACAAATCACGAACATATATCACAGACTGAAATAAACGTAGTTACACAATTGTCAGGTTTTAAGTTTTTAAACGAATAAATACGTCAATTTTTATCAGGTTAGCCTAGAACCTGTCTGCAAAATCGTATTGATAATTTAAATTGCGCCACTGCCTTCACGCAGGATGTCGAGAAATAACGAATATGGTCGATGAATAGCGACAAAAATGCGCCAAAATTTAGGCTGACTGCAGCAAAAGCAAGTGTGTAATAAAATATTTAACTATTGTTTGAAACTCTAAGGCTCATTTTCGCAATATGTGGAAATCAATAGGTTAAAAAAGACCAATGGTTATCTTAAAAATACTGTTTTACAATACGGGGTTTACTTGAGAAGTTTTAGTTACCCAGTTGTTGTTAACCTGAAGTCGAAGTATGGGTAAACTATTGGTTTATCGGTTCTTGCTTTGGTTAACATATAAATAATGTTCATACTTTGTGTTTAAAGTATTTTTAATAGAGTAAAACGGATTTTTATGATTATATAAATGTAAGTTTACTTTGAAGGAAAAATACAAAGAATATTTTGTCATTATAACATTTAGTATCCGTACCTACTTTTTCAGATGAAAATAAATATAATCAATGATATTAAATAAACAAGTACCTATGTAGAAAATACCAAAATTAGAGCCAATTTTAATTATTTTAATATTTGCAACAATTTAAAACGCAACCGTTAACACCGTGAGCATAACCTTGAACTACACTTTTAAAATCCAAAAACGTTTTTCGCATCCCAAAATTAGTTTAGTTGGAAGGACACCAGGCTGGCTTTGTTACTCACCTAATAAAATTAAAAACTATAACCCATAGTTACTTGACCAATAACAAAAACAAAAAAGTGAAACACTTTTTAAGTTAACCAATACCTAATCAAAAGGTTTTGGTTTGGTTACAAAAAAAAACTTTTTAACATTTCTAAGCTTTTTTCACACCTTGAATTAGTGTTTTGTTTCCATGCCTACTACAATAAACTTAAATATCAATTTATGCAATGTACCAGTAAGCGCGACATCAATTAAACCAAACGGTCAAGTTACCTTTGATTTCTACAATATTTTTTTAGTTTATGGTTCACTAGTTATTAAATTTAATAGTTTGCAAATAAATTTAATTAGAAATTATTAAAAATAGTAGTAAAAATAAATTTGGATGACTAAGAAATTAAAAAGATAGAAGAAGAGAAGAAAATTTATACTGTTTTAGTATTATTTCTACAAAAAGTAAGTACATACAATTTTTGTAAAATTAAATATAAATGCATAGTTATAAAAATGATAATTGTCTCCTAAAAAATAAGGAGGATGTGATTTTTTGTTGCAATATAAAATTGCTGTGCTGCAAAAATTAAAATTAATAAGTTTAGATAAATATAACATGTATAAAATGGTATTCTTGAAAATGTTTATACGGTCGTGGAAAAAATATAGTATGTTACACATGCATAAAGTATCTTTTTTAACTCATGGCATTGCCGCACTCGCCTGTCAGCTCGTGCTGTCAAACCTTCCATTCGTAAAAAGTATTTCTCTATGAACTTGTTACATAAATTACTATTTTTACGAAAAAATAAAATGATATACAGAGCAATTCTTTAAAATCCCCTATTTATTTCTTAATCGGATTAATTTAAAAACTCAAAACTTTTGGATATAAAATTAATGAATAGATACTATAAGAATAAATTTGACAGATGAAAATTTTAAGATGTTTATTTGGCGCCATTTTGACAAAAAAATGAGTTGAGGAGTCGTGTGGCACATTATAATGAAGCTACTGACAAGTACTTTATAATCCATGAATACAGGATCAAAATCTTATTTTCTACAAAATAACAGTTCTACAAAAATTAGCAAACACCTTGATTTCGATGGCTATATTTCCGAGAGTAGGTAATAAAGTTAGATGTACTAAAAGTGGTATTTTCTTAAAAATCTTTTAAATTTGTTTTTAATGATACATGCGATAATGTACAGGGAGTTTTATTTTCGATAGTTTCACAGGGTATCTCAAAACCCGTAAGGAAAATCAAAATTCTAATATACGACTCCCCATCTCTTTTTTTTTTGAGAAAACAACTGTAGTGAAAACAGTTTATGGATATTGCGATCCATCTCAGAGCAACAGGGTCATTTTAAGATTTGGTCCATTTTTACAAGTTTTTTAAAACTCGTTTGCTGCAAAAAGGTCAATTGTGTATTATTTTTTTAAATATGGTGCTGTAATTAGTTTTTTTTTCGTTTTGCAGTTTTTTAGAAAATCACCCAATCTATGTTTATCTTATAGAACACCCTGTATATCTATATTTATATTTATATTTATTTAAAAAAATTCTGAAAATTAAAGTTTTCCATAAATTTGGTTTTTTTTTATAGAAAGCTATGACAAAAAATTTAAAAAAATGACATTATTTTCCAATGCCTATTTTTATATTTTTTAACTTTCCCAACTAGATATTTTAATAAAAATTAATCCCTATATTTCTTACCTATTTTTATTAACCTGCTTAGGCTTTAAAAAATTTAAAGGTAGTTTATGTTTGCCGAAAGCTTTAAGTAAATTTAAACATTCTAAAGTGTGAGTTACATATAGGTATCTATAAAAATAACGATGATTGCTAAATTCTATTGTTTACATTAAGGTATGCTTAATTATTAAATTGGTCAACGTGTTAAGAAAAAATATATGTTTTTAAAACCCTAAAGAGCCAGTGGAAAGCAGACAACATTTATTTTAAAAAAGCCCACAATTTTCTCAGTAAATCTGTTGGACCTACCAAACATGAGGGTGGGGTTAGCTAAGCGCAGTCGCGATGTTCTCAGCTACACTCAGATAAGATACTGTCATTAGCTGAGGAAGTCTTCTAGAAATATCTATCATATGAATTTAGATAATTTTAAAATATTTTGGGGACGCCTCTTGTGTATTAGAAGACATTTTTTGGCTAACGAGAAAAAAATAGTTTTTATCAGTGTCGTCCCTAAGGGTTTTAGAAAATATATTTTTAAAGAAAAAAGTGGTACGTCACTGCATATTTTTTAATTAAAAATATTGTTTAAAGTTCCCATTAAGTTTAAAACAAATTTGTCCCTTGACTTGTTTTATTTGGTGTACGGTTTTTGCGTAAAAAACAGAAACCATTTCTCGGAATGGTCATTTTAATAACTTTCTAAATCGGAATCAGAACCGTCGGGTAACCGACGGTTTTGAGGTCGGCAAGTACAATTTTAATGTTCAAATTGACCCCCTGAATACCTGGATCTCAGAAACGGCGACAAACATCATATCGTGGAACTCGTCCAAAATTGATGCGAGAATAGAAAGAAACTCGGCGCCCAGGGATTCTTTGGGTCACTGAATTCAAAAATGGCATCGGCGAACACCGCACAGATACCTGATGCACCCTAACCTGGACGCAGACATCATCTTCGAGAATTTTCCTAACAAGAGTGCCAAAAACAACCAGAAAATCATTGTTTTGTGGGGCCTAAATTCCAAATTTCACCGGGTCCTGAACGTCATCCCTGTGGCTTCTTCTGACAGAATCGAAAAAGGCAAGCCGAAAATTGTAAAGGGTTTTTTCGAACGCAAAGTCAGAATTTCACGTCAAAAGGATCCCCTGGGCACCTAGTGCATCGGCCCTATATGCCGTCTCAGAGGTTTTTACTGACACAATCGTAAAAACCCCCATAACGATTTTGGGTTCGTCTTTTTCGAGTGACGCTGGAAGACGACGTTCAGGCCCAGGTTCCGGTGCACCAGTTGCCCGAGAAATCCAAAACCCTCATATTGATTTTTGGTCCGTCTTTTCGACTATGTCTGGGAAAACCTCAGAAACGACGATCGAGGCCAAGTTCCTGTGCACCAGGTGTCCGAAAGTTCGTTTTTGACGTGAAGTTCTGATTCAGCGCCGAAAAACCTCCTTAACAATTTTCGGTTTGCTTTTTTGATTCTATAAAGAAAAGTCACAGAGATGACGTTTAATGACGTTTAGGGCTCGGTGCACCAGGTGTTCGGAAGGTTGTTTTCAACATGAAATTTGGATTAAGCGCCCCACACACGCCCCACAATTATTGGCTTTTGGCACTTTTGTCAAAAGAATTCTCGAAGATAATGACTGTGCCCAGGTTAGTTAGTTAAAAATGAATGTACTTCTCCTCTGGATAAAATTTATATTTTTTGACATACCTCGTATATCACTGCAAAAAATTATATTTTATAAATGTATTTTGGGTTTAAGCCTATGCAGAACTTTTTATAAAAATACCTTTTTTCATACAGTTTATATTAAAAAAATCCATATGTGGTTTAGTGTCTAAGGTTTGTCGTATGGGTATCTTAAATTAATAAATAACGCAGCGTCGATGGGTTAAAAAAATATAACCCTTTACAATTTTTTTAACTACCTTAGTTACGAAAAGATTAGGACTATTATTTTAAAATTCTTATAAATTTTTTCTTTTAACAAGTCAACCGATTTACTTAAAAAGCCAATATTATGTTGGTATCGAAACTTTAGTTACAAACAAATTTTTTAATTACTTAAATAATTAATTCGAAAAAAGTAATACCCTATAAAATTTTTGCTCGTAAAAAATATGATTTACAAAGAGAAAATAATAATTTTGTAAACGGGGTTGGCAGAAACCTGAAGAACAATCTTTTTTCCAAAAGAAAACTACCTTTTTTTGTAAGCAAAATGTCATAAGGAAAATTTATTTTTTAGAATTAGGTTTTTAATCAAATATAAATCAATAATACACAATTTATTTAAAGTCGATATTTTGACGCAAATGCCTTGATAACATTTGTTAATAGCTAAAAAATTTCGTTGTGTAGGAATTTGGAGAAGGCAAGTGTTTGAAAAGCAAATAATATTTTTTTATGTCAACTTATTAAAAAAAAAATCTGTTACATTTAAAATCAGTTTCTTAAAACTTTTTGATTGATTTTTTTTAAATTTTTAAAATGACATTTTGCTTTAAAATAAAATAATAGAGGAGTAGTTTACTCTACCTGTATTTTAAGTTTTTGCGCACCAGGTATACAAAATAAATATTTTCTCCTTGTAAATCATATTTTTCAACAAGCAAAAATTTTTATTACGAATAACTCTTTGTTAAAAAATATTTTTTTAAAATCTATTTTTCCTCTTATTAATCCCATCCGTAAAGTGTATATGATTTTAAAATTATTTTATAATTTCCTTACATTCTGTTAGTTAATTTCCTTATCGTTAATTTAAATTTGTTATAAAATTATTGTACCAAAAATTAATTATCTTGTGGGCATAAATTGTTGGGTATATATCGGTAACAATATGTCTTTGTTAAATATATCTGCAGGAAATTACTGAAGCGTTTTATATCCCATGTCTCTAGCATTTAACAGAATTTAACTATATCTAATATTCGCTTCAGTGCACATGTACTTAACAGCAGCTTATGTTATATAAGCGGGTACATGTTTTATCTTAAATTTCAGCTATTCACAAAACAAGATTTTTTGTTGCTTACTGTTTGACATTAAACATTGGGCTGAAGCGAAAAACCTTTTTTTATTTGAAAGGGTCTAGTGCGAAAAAGTTGCCTATGATACTTAATTCTAATTCACCAAAATGGTTGATTTAAAAAATACCTAAAAATGATCTTTTTAATATTATTTTTTTATTTCTGGAGCAGCTCTTCGCTATTACCTGTTTTATTGAAAGAGTTGGTACCCAAAACTCACCACAAGGAGCTGGCTGCTTAGCGTGTTACACCACTTTCCCCCTTAAGATTTTCACAGGCCTCTTTTTGTGTTTCAATATTTACAAAATTGTCAAACTCATATTCCCTTTTAGTGTTAAATTAAGGCATTTGTTGTCTGGATTTAATTCTGTTGATTACGAGGGTTGTTTCGTTTTTAACATTTTCTTTTAAACACTGTTTTCATGTATACACCTAAATTAAACAAGCGGTTAATTATTCTCTTTATTAATATAGTAAATAAAGAATTAACATTGAAAAAATTCTAAAATACATTATACAAACTTTTTAACATACATATTATTTATAGTATTGTTTGTACTTGTTTACGAAAATATGATTTAAACAATATATTTTTTAACCATATAATTTGTTTAAAACAAAAAATTAAAAAAAAACGTTTCAAAAAAAAACGGTAATAACAAAAAAAAACATGTGTTTTGTATAAAATTAAAACATACATGTTTTTTTTAATCCTGTTGTTTACACCACAATCTGCCAACAAAGCTTTAGTGACTTACCTTATACACTATTTAACACCTTGGGTGTTGGATGAAAATTGATTAATTTTAGAAATTTTAGGATTATGTACCAAAAATGCCAAAGTTTCATTAGAACGGCTTCTTAACAAAGGAGCTCTATTAAACACACATTTCCCTTTATTTTTCAATCTTTGCGAATTTTCGGAAGTCTGAGGTAACCCAATTTCCTAATTGGTTTTGAATCATCAGTTATCATTGATACTAAAACATTTTTACGATGAGTGTAAAAACCATTTCTTTGTATAACTAATTAAATAATGTTATTTTTTGAATACACGCCAAGTCAGATTAAAAACCAAAAAATCAAAAAAAAAAAAAAAATAAATAGGTAAATGAAAAACTAAAAATCGACGGGTAAGTTGTAGGCCATTAGCTAAAAGCATAAATGAACACAAAACACATAAAAAACACAGAATTTTACAAATCTAAAATTTGTCATTACGCATTTGAAAACAATCACAGAAGAGCCTGGAATGCTTCAAGTATTCTAGCAAAGGAAACTAGTTCTAAAAATGCAAAATTAAAGAAAGTGCATACATATTATTAAATAAAGATAAATATGTAGCATCAATATCTGGTAATTAAAGAATACATGGTTAACTTTACTAGATGCTAAAGTCTCTTCAGGAAAACTCAAAATCAACTAACCTATAACTTTTTGTCATATAAAATAATAAATACACCAGCAACTAGTTATGTACGTCACTATGACACTATAACCAAATAAACATATTTGACATTTAATGTCAAAGGTTTTCATAATTTCCTTAACAAAAAGCTCAAAAATTTTAATTTTTAAACATAAATAATTGTTGATTTTTAAATTTTTTATTTAAATATAATTTTATCTTGACAACGGTGGCAGACTTACTACCAAAACGTCGATTTTTAGTTTTTTCATTTACCTATTTTAATTTGTTTTTGAATTTTTTGGTTTTTTAATCTGACTTGGTGTGTATCCAAAAAATAACATCTATTAAATGAATCCGCTGAACCAATATAGAACATATCTTTAATGCTTTAACCTTGTTGTAAAAAATACAAATTAACCACTAAACAGGACTTTCAATGTAAGTTTCTAGTAATTGTATTACAACTCTTTCTTAAACCAGTATCAACTACCGTCCCATCACAGCGTAAGTAATAGTATTAATCTTTTCTATCAAAAATTGAACTTATTTTTTAGGCCGCGTCCAGGCTTGTAACAATTCGCCAAACATTCGTCCAAACTCGCCAAGCCCTTGAAACGACGTTAATTCCGTCCACGTCCATGGCTATGTGGCGGGGTATGTTGCGTGAAGCGGCACGGCAAATTGTTGAGAGTCTTGAAAGTCTAGACGCGGCTTAATATTTTACGCTGAGTGTGTTGTTGGTGTTAAGTGGCTCATATATTGGGATCCCGGTTCTTCGACCAGTACGATATGCTCTTTGATTACCGTCTTTCTATATTAGTTTTTGTTTTTAGTTGTTGCGTAAGAGTTTTATCTTTTCTTTCCTTAAAATATAACACCACTTTTTATTTATTTTAGAAATGTTGAAAGGTGTATAAAATTAGTCACTAAAATTCATGCTAGAGTCTGGTTACACGTTAAGTTGAAACCATCATGCAAAGATGGTCCCCGTCATCTTCTTAATTTGTTAGCGTGGTCCCGAGTTTTTGACAACAACGTTAAAGCAGTTACTGATGCAATTGTACAATGTAATGGCTTTAATGCTTTTTCTAAAAATGATTTAATATCAAAGATAACTGATAATTCAAGAGCAATTAGGGGATTAAGCTATCGCAGATTTCCAAAACTTTCGCAAGAAGGAAAAGATATAGGGAATTAGGTACTTAAATGCCAAGTATTAATTTTATTGCAGTAGATTTTGTAAAGTTATTTAATTGGTTAAATAAGAGCCCCTTTGTTAAGAAATCTTTTTGATAAAACTTTGGTATTTTTAATAAATAATCGTACAATTATAGAAATTAATCGACTTTCATCTTACACGTAAGCTGTTAAAAGGTGTATAAAGTAAGTCCCTAAAGCTTTATTGGCAGTTTGTGGTCAAATCAACAGAATTTAATCCAGACAACAAATGCCGTAATTTAACACTAAATGGGAATATGCATTTGACAATTCGTCTAGTTTTGAAACACAAAATCAGTTCTGTCAAAATGGACAGAAAGAAAGTGGTGGAACTCGCTAAGCAGCTATCTCCTAGTGGTAAGTTTTGGGTACCAACTGTTTCAATAAAAAATTTAAACGTGATTTTTAGGCTTTTTAATTACACAAAACCTACATTTTCGTTATATTAAAAATACAATTTGATAGGTATATTAACTTTTATAATATTTAAATCTTTTTAAACACCAAATTTAGCTTAATTCTTTTATTTTCTTAAATATAACGAAATTAAACAAGCAAATATTGTAGATAATTAAATTTTTTGTTAAAATTTAAAGGTAAAGCATGAAAGTAAAAAAAAGTGTTTTTCAATTGTTTTTGTCATAAGGCTTTAAAATTTAAATACTGGACATGAAGAAACAACATTTATAAGAAATTTACAGTTTTTTAAAGATTTTGTTTATAAATTTGCTTTCTTGTGCCGAGTATTTAAGTGTTTATACTAAATTTGTAAAAAATTGTATATTTTTTTACTTTATTGGTCTAACTCCAAATTTTAACATATAATTCAATTCTTTACCACATTTACTTATACAATTCTGTATCATTTAAAACAATAAAAGTACTTTACTCTTAGACATATTTTATATTTTTACTTATAACTTGCCCTGTATAATACCAAATAAAGTAAAATTTTGTATTTATTAGTTTTGGACCATGCGACCAGTTTTTCCAAAAACTATTCTAGAATTCATATATGTTTGGTTCATTTGTATTTTTGTAACACTATCCTGGGACACACTGATAATATATAAAATATATTGCTTTCGCTTTTGGCATTAACTTAACAGCAATATATTTTAAATGGACAGGTTCATGTACCAGTCGAGTTCAACTCAACCTAAACTGAACTCGCAATTGTAAAACTGGGCATAAGAAATTAAAAATTAATTTCTATTTTTTGGGTATTATTTTATACAACTTTCTGGGTCTTCCATTGTCTTTTGTTTTTTACTGCATACCACGAGGTTTTAAAAGGTGTCTATATTAAACCGTTTTTTAGTTATAACTAAAAAATATTACTAGAAGTTAGTACACACAAGAAAAAAATATTTTTTCACAACGGTTAAAAAAACATAGTTTTTCTAATCTCTAACATAAAGATAAAGTACTTTATTGTAGTACACCACATAAAGTATTAAAAAACTATATTTCTTTTAGTTCATGTGTCACTAGTTTTAAAATTTGACAGTTTGCGAATAAATTTAATAGAAATTATTTAAAATTATAAGACTAATAATGAATTTGGATGAATAATTTCTACAAAAGTAAGTACATACAATTTTCTAAAAAATAAAAAAACGGCATGCAAAAATTAAAATTAATAAGTTTAAATAAATAAAACATGTATAAAATGAAAATTTGTATACGGTCGTTGATAAAATATTGTATGTAACACATGCATAAAGTGGTTTTTTCTACTCATAGAATTGCCGCACTCGCCTAACGGCTCGTACTGTTTTATAAATTAGAATTTTTAGTGCATTCTTATGAAGATGAACCAATATATAAATACTGTCATGTATTATTTAAAAAAATGACATTATACAGAGTTACTAAAATTTTTTAAAACTGCCTTTTTTAATTGGGCATCGACTTAAACTTTTTTTTTGGGCAACCCTATGGCATACAATTAATTTAAAACAGTTTTTATCCAGTAAACAGATAAGTGAGGGTCGCTTCCTATTCGGATCTTAGACTATATACTGATCCTAACAACCTTAATTGTTTTCTTTTAACTTGTACCCAACTTTCATTTTAAAATATCTATTTTATGTATATACTTTACAGTCATCTCTTTTTCTCGGTATGTTTTTAAAAATCTATCTTTATTTAAATTAGGTAAAAGTTGTCTCCTTATTTGAAAAATAAATTGCCCTTTTAGGTTTTTTTCTTGCTTTTATGAGTGTATGCTTTTACTGTTTGATCTTTACGCTAGAAGCTAATTTGGTGTATTCGGAGAATTTACTGATGCAATAAAAATGCGACGTAGCGAGCACGTAAAAATATTTTTAAAGTTTACGAACAAAAAGATCGTCCCTTTTAACACAGTGTGCCTTAAATTGGCCAATTTTAAATAAACACTGGACCACTCTAATATATATTTTTTAAAGTTAAGCCCTATAATTTCTTTGTCTAGAATTAAATTTTTTAAATAAATATTGCTTTATTTATGGAAGAAGGACACACCTTAAAAATCTTAATATCATAATATACCGGAAGATATCTTGTATACAGTTAGGTACTTTTACCAAATATAAGCCCCGTATACAGGGCCGATCGTAAAAAACATAAATATATGCATCATAAATTTTCAAGTCAGATTAAGATAGGGTGAGATAATTACATGCTTAACAGTGTAAATTCACCTAATCTAAAAATTTAAGAGTGACCTAAAGAGAGCGGAAGGATACAAAGTTGAAAAAAATCGTCATTTTAAGATTCTCGAGCGTGCCCATTTTTTTAATTTGAAGAAAATAATTTTAGGATAACGACCTAGATAACGAAAAATATACAGTGCATTTCTTTATTGTCCCCCTTTTTTATTTTTGAACAGCCCCATTTAAAAAAAGTAATACCTGGGATATAAAATGAATGTATGAATACTTTATTTTAGAGTAAAATTAATACATAAAAATTTTAAGGTGGCGGCTGGACACCATCTTAAAAAAAAATAAAATGAAAGGGAGGTCTTGTGGCACATTCTTTCTTAGCTGGTGACTAGTACTTTATAACTTTGGAATATAAAGTCCATATCTTTACCCAATACAAAATGGCGACATTTTAAAAATTACCTAAATACCTGATTTGGATTGCCGAATATTTCCGAAATTAATAAAATAAGATACATCTAATGTTGTTTTTTTTTTGCTATTTTAAATACCTTTTTATTGGTTACCCTGGTGATAATATACCGGGTAGGAATTTTTTTTTAATAACGCCCTGTATATTATATTACCAATAAAACGATTTTTAAAAGAGTTTAAAAACACATTAAGTACATCTAACTTTATTATTTTCGGTAATATGGCCATCGAAATCCAGTATTTAGGTAGTTTTTGAAGATTAAGATTTAAGAAAATATCTTCTAATAGGTACCCAAATATAAAATTTAACTTTTTTCATTTTCCAAAAGCTAAATTTTATATTTGGGTACCTATTAGAAGATATTTTCTTCGTCGCCAGAATTTTTACAGTTTCAACCCCTTGGCAGGCAACCATTTTGGGGTCACCCAATGGTCCGAGGAAATCCAATATCTCTGTTATTTAACAAGATATGACAAAAAATATATGTAAAGTAATCTGTAGGTCTTTCAAATAGGCTATGAAAACTGTCTGGCTACTACGAAAATATCTTCTAATAGGTAACGAAGGAACATATCTAAAATTCAGCTTTAAAAAAAACGAATCTTAAGTTTTAATTTAATAACCCTTGGTACCTGGTACCTGCCAAAGCCACCATAAGTCAAACTTCGTAGTCTTTACTTCTTGCTTTGTTGGCTGCATGCACTGACACACTCTTAGCTTCTACAAGCAACGAAGATCTGGCGCTCACGGGCTCTTGGACTAATAGCTTACATAACATAAAATATTCTTTTTTATTTTACTACTTCTTGGCTAACTAAACTGCTTACCTAAAATGGCAGTTCTTCTTAAGGTGTGTGTAACTTTGTATACTTTGTAAAGCATAGTTATTTTAACAATATTCCTTATTTTTGATTAAACGTTTTAATAAAAAAAAAGAAAAGTTACTGTGTTTACACTGTTGTACTACAAGGCATTCGTTGTTATTCTAAGTAAATCGGTTTTTATTTTGGTGTCAATATTTATAATACTACCTGCTTTTACGTTAAATGAAGTTTAAAACGAAATCTCAAACTAAATGTCAGAGTAATAATAATTCAACCCTTCAAGTGGTAACGAAAATTTGAATAGCAAATCAAATAAACCCAACATATTGGATTTTTTCAAAGTCGATATTATTCTACAGTCAAAATGGAAATAATTTGTCAGGTAAATGCAAATATTTAGAAATGCCTCATTTATATTGTTGTTGGATCGACGGTTAAGAAAATAAAATATGCATAACATGCAAGCGAGTTTTGTTTTAACAATTAGTCATGACTCAAATATAGGTCAAGAAGAAAAGATAAAACATTTTTTAGGTCAGTTTAAAAAACAATGTAAACAGTTGGTTGTGAGAGTTCTCATTTTATATTATTAGTTAAAAATATAAGGCCAATTATATAGGTTTTAAATAAAGATAGAAAAATGCTTTTTAAAGGACAAAAATATTTTTTAGTCTAAATTAAAGAACCATATAAATAAGTTAAAAACTACATTCTAAGTTACTATATTTAAACACGTTGTGCCAGCTCCATCGTTTAAATTGAATATTAGGGTGGTAAACATAAACATGTAGAAATTAGACAAATAAAGCCGCTATCAAAACCTTTTCTGATAACGCTTTATTCTTGCTTTGTCGTTGCTTTAAACTGTCTACTTTCCATGCACTGGCAAAAATTCCCTATGCCTGTGCTCATAGCAATTATCTAATGTACAGGGTTTTTAAAATTATGTGTTAAAAAATATGAAAAAAGTTTATATAAACATTTATCAAAAATGCCTTTTAAGGGACCCTGTCATACAGGAGGCACCCTAAGATTCGTTTTTTTTTCACTATTTCATGAAACCAAGAATTATAAATTTAGGTATATTTACTGCTAAAATTTTTGACGCCTAAATTAATTTTAAGATCAGAGTATTAAAACTGTTAGAAGCCTACCATACTGAAAAAAATACAGGTAAAATACAATTAAAATTTTTGAACATGTTTTTAATTTAAAATGTGATATTTAAAATAAATTCATAAAAATATATTTAATCATATTTACAAAACTATCTGTTACCTAAAAACAATTATTCGTTTGGATGTGGATGATGTAGATACTGTAACAAAATTACTTTAAAAAATAATGTTATGTTAGCAGTGGTTTTTATTTATGTCTAAACACACACACACACACACCTGTGTGAATTTATTTAAATATTCATATTTTGACCTAGAAACTCTTTAATCCTAAATTATAACATATTGTTTTTTTTTTTAATTTAAAATAGGTTTAATTTCTCTCTATAAGTAACTTACCTTATTAAATACTGAGTTATACTAAGTGTTTCAAATATGTGTATATTCTGTACCAAGAATACAGAAAATAGCATTTTTTAATAATATGCTTGGGTAAAAACGGTTTTTGACGAAATCCGGCAAAATAACTAGTCCTATGGAAATTCATTTTCTGAGGAAATTTACCTTAGTAATGTATATTTCTTACACTTTTGGAAAGATTTCAAGAAACAAAAAGCTTACCGAGTTTTCTGAAATTGCCGATATTTTGACAAGTAAATATTCGATTAAAAATAAGGGTACATTTTAAATATTAAATTAAAAATTTCGTAAAAATAAATATTTTAAATCGTAAAAATTATACCATATTATTAACAAATAAAGGTACGTTTACACCAAATTTTGTAAAAAAAATATTGTTTTTGTAAAAGATAAAAATAAAATTGCAAAAACTTGGCTTTTTAGATATTTTACATAAATTTTAAGGTTACGTATAGAAAGTGTAAATATAAAAGATGTAGATCTTTTTATTACCTAAAACGTTACCATTTAATTTTGTTTCATAAGACTTGTAGATTGAGCTTAAATCGAGAAAAACCGTTTTTTACATTTTAATCCCACCCTCCCCCTTCCCGACGACAGATTTATTCTTCCTTAAATTTTTGTTAAATTTCCTACCTTTAATAAATTTATTTTATTTACCTATTTTTTTTTGTTTTAAAAATTATCTACCCTGGTCTAATGACGTGGCTCCGCTATCCATACCCAAGATATACAGGGTGTCCCAACTCTATTTATACACCAAATAACTTTGCCCCTGTACAAGATACAAAAATAAACTTAAATTAGAAAATGTTTATTTGGATACACTCTTTTTAGTGATAGTTCTGGTTATTATACAAGGTGTCTCAAAAGCATGATTTTTATTGGCAAGTATATTTTTTTAAATAGAACACCCTATATATTATAACAAATTTTGACTTTATATAAAATTAAACATCAAAATATATAACACTCTATACGTCAGTTAGTGCTGGTTGTTGAGATATCAGCAGTATGTTGATATACTCATTAAGAATTAAAAGTGAAGAATTAAAGTTAGGTTCTGGTTTTAATTATTTTTAAATAATTCTATCACTGTCAGAGTGACAAATAATATATTAACAAGTAATTAATTACCTTCCCTTGTAAGAACTATTAATAGGTATGTCAGAAATTTAGTTCATTTTGGACATCTGTTTACTGAATTGCATTAAAAACAACATTACGTAAATTATGGCGGAAGTTAGGTTAGTAAGTATGTATCTAAATAAACTAAATAGCTGACTTACTTATTAGCAGTTCTAATAATATAAGGTTATTAATTGCATGTTATTATATGTTTTGACACTTTGACAGTGACAGAGTTATTTATAAATAATAAGAACCAAAATATTATTTTCTATCTTCACTTTTAGTCGTTAATAAGTATGTTACCATACTGCTAATATCTCAAAAACCAGCAATATTTTACGTATAGGGTGTTATATATTTTTGATGCAGAATTTATTATAAAGTTAAAATTTTGTATAATGTACAGGGTGTTGTTATTAACAAATTTAGACTGTACCCGGTAAATTATTTTTATGTGGCTGGTATAATCTGGATTTAAAACAATTCTACAATATTCCAAATGTCTCCTTACGAATGCAAAATATAGATTCATTACGAAAGTGACATTTTATATACTCCCAATACTGTCTCATAACTACTCATAACGAAACCCGCCAACCTGTATCCCTTTTCGATAATGTTATCTATGTAATGAATTAGTCTAAGTTCTAAATCAAAAATTACACCAAAATAGTTTAACAAAGTGACTCTGGATAGAGAAGTATTGATGATGCGGTACAGATAGGTAGTTGGACTTTTAGTCCTGGGAAATGATATTATTAAACATTTGGAAAGAATTAGGGACATAATAGGTTAATTACATTAGACACATTCCAGGACATACTAGTTTTTAATAAATTCAGCTTAGGACTCTTTACTTTGTATTACTTTAAAAATATTTTAATATTTTTATTGTATTAATTTGCTTTTATTGTCATCACTTTTATACCTATTAAATTAAAAAGATTTTTAAATAAAACCATTAATGTTTTTAACTATTAGTTTATTGAATTTTATTTATTTTTTACTTTTCTAATTACACGGTTCTAAATAAATAAAAATGTTATGTTTTTTATTTGGTAACAATATTTTATTATTTATTTATAAAAGATCATTATTTTAGAATAATTTATTTATTCTTTTTTGGTAATTTAGTTTAATTAAGTTAACAGTTTTCACAAAATTTGTGCATGTATAAATGCAAGCATTAAGTGGGATCACTAAAATACTACATGACCTTTATTTTAATGAATCATTAAGCTTTAAACGATAATATTTGCTTTTATTAGCGGAAACCCATAACAAAGCTGCACCCAATTTTCTAAAATAATTAAATTACCTTTGGGTATATTATTGAAAAAAAAAAGAAACCTAATGGATATAATAAAAAACAAATTAAAACATATTTACCCAAAAATACTTTTTATCTTCATCGTTAACGTTTGCTGTTAAAAAAAAAAAGAAAAAAAACTTTTAATTTAAAACTGTTTGGGTCTTATTAGTGTTTCAAAAACATAATTTCATTTTTCATTATTAACGAATAGGGTGTTAAATAGAGTATAAAGATCTTTTTAATGATAAAACTAATTACAGTGTACAGGGTAGGACAAAAGTATTTTTGTTTTTAATAAAAACAAATGGAACTGTGAATTATATCATCATTAAAAATACCTAAACAAACTTAAAAATTCGTGGCCGGGGAAAAAATTTCTGTTATAATTTAAGCACGTGTGGTGGTGTGGTATTCGGTAAGACAATTTTACACTAAATTAGGTTTAAATAGTATTCTTTTAAATTGTATATTTGTTTTCTGGATACAAGCTTTAAAAATGTAACAAAATGAACATTTTTTATTTAACTAATTGTAGTTGCACAAAAATATAATTTAAGACTTTAACATTACAAGATCTATTCTTTTATATTAGGTATATATTAATTAAATCACTGCATTTTGAAAAAATTGTTTATTTTAATTGTTTTAGACCGATACCCTGCTTTTGTTCGCTCTTCGGTAATTTCTACTGCTTCAGTCCTATGATTAGTATTTTATTAATTCTAGTTATATTGATTTGTCATTAGGGGACATTAAATCCTATGTACATTATTTTATATTATGGTACGTTTGAGATACTAAAGCTGGTACAAAATAACATTTTCTTTAATTATATGTATATGTGAATGACAGACATGACGTGTAAACAAAATCAGTAATATCAAAAAGTTTCCAGGGTACCCCAGAAGAAAAAAAACGATAAATACTTGTATAGTCATTGTAACGCAACCAAAACTACAAATTTGATTGGTTAAAAACTAGTGAAATTGATGTTTTAACTTGATTTTTAGTCCTAACTTAAGTTTCATAGTTCATGCCCATGCCGGGTTTTTCCCAAGGATGGCAGAATAATATGCATATATAATAACATCTCTTTTTCACTATGCCGACATTCTTGTATAATGTAAGAACGTGCTAAAATACTTATTGATATTTAAAGACTATTTTATGTACTTCTTTAATATCTCTTCATTTATAAAAGAACGTCATAACTCAAAAAATTGCATAAGTAGAGTACGAACGCTGTAAGCTACGTCATCAGCAACCACATGTGTGCATACAACAGCATCGACTTGCTATATATGTATTTTTTTACCATGGGCATTGGTTAATTGTAGCACAGAATAACTAGATACCGCAAGTTGTAGATAAAGGATTTCTATAGTCGATGAGTCGTGTGTTTGGGTCATTTTGATGCTGTCAAAGTATGACGTAGCGGTGCTAGCTAACAGCGTTTAAACTCTAGCAGTAAATTATAAGTCAATCAATTTAAGAGTTATTTTCATACTACCAGTTAACTATCATACGTTGGCGTTGTGGAAATAAATAATAATATGGTAGGGAAGCCCATGATGCTAAATGTAGATTTACTTAGGCGTTATAGAGACCTATTGGATTGCAAAGCTTAGATGATAAGAAAAAAATGGTATATAGGTAATGTATACCTTTTCTTTATATATGTTAAAAAAATGCTATTATTTTTCGGCTTATCGAAATCGTTCGGATCGTATTAAATTATACAGTGCATTATTCCAATGTCACCCATCCCTTTTTATTTTCTGATCTGATTAATTCTAAAAAATAGAAACTTTTGAATATAAAATTAAAGTTCAATTACTATATTTTAAAGTAAAATTGACAAATGAAAGTTTTAAAATGGCCACTAGGCGCCATTTTGGACAAAAAAATCTTTGTCTGTCTTGGAACACACCATTTTAAAGCTCCTAACGAGTACTTTATAACAATATAAAAAATGGCAGCACTTCAAAAACTACCTAAATACTGGATTTCGATGGCCATATTACCGAAAATAATAAAGTTAGATGTACTTAATGTGTTTTTTAAGCTCTTTTAAAAATCGTTTTATTGGTAATATAATATACAGGGTGTTATTAAAAAAGTTTTTCCCACCCTGTATATTATCACCAGGGTAACCAATAAAAATGTCTTTAAAATAGCAAAAAAAAACAACATTAGATGTATCTTATTTTATTAATTTCGGAAATATTCGGCTATCCAAATCAGGTATTTAGGTAATTTTTAAAATGTCGCCATTTTGCATTGGGTAAAGATATGGACTTTATATTCCAAAGTTATAAAGTACTAGTCACCAGCTAAAAAAAGAATGTGCCACAAGACCTTTCTTTCATTTTTATTTTTTTTTAAGATGGTGTCCAGCCGCCATCTTAAAATTTTTATGTATTAATTTTACTCTAAAATAAAGTATTCATACATTCATTTTATATCCAAGGTATTACTTTTTTTAAATGGGGCTGTTCAAAAATAAAAAAAGGGGGGACAATAAAGAAATGCACTACTGTATATTTTTCGTTATCTAGGTCGTTATCCTAAAATTATTTTCTTAAAAATAAAAAAATGGCCACGCTCGAGAATCTCAAAATGACGATTTTTTTCAACTTTGTATCCTTCCGCTCTCTTTAGGTCACTCTTAAATTTTTAGATTAGGTGAATTTACACTGTTAAGCATGTAATTATCTCACCCTATCTTAATCTGACTTGAAAACTTATGATGCATATATTTATGTTTTTTACGATCGGCCCTGTATACGGGGCTTATATTTGGTAAAAGTACCTAACTGTATACCAGATAAGCTCTAATTAGATATCCTTCGGTATATTATTCTGCCACTGTAGTAAATCTCGAAATCCCCCTTTGAGCTCCTCTACCAATAAAACTATTTAATTTCTCTGCGATATAAAATAAATATAGAACAAGAAAACAAATTAAAATTATGATATTAAGATGTTTAAGGTGTGTCGTTCTTCCATAAATAAAGCAATATTTATTTAAAAAATTTAATTCTAGACAAAGAAATTATAGGGCTTAACTTTAAAAAATATATATTAGAGTGGTCCAGGTGTTTATTTAAAATTGGGTCCAAATTAAGGCACACTGTGTTAAAAGGGACGATCTTTTTGTTCGTAAACTTAAAAAATATTTTTACGTGCTCGCTACGTCGCATTTTTATTGCATCAGTAAATTCTCCGAATACACCAAATTAGCTTCTAGCGTAAAGATCAAACAGTAAAAGCATACACTCATAAAAGCAAGAAAAAAACCTAAAAGGGCAATTTATTTTTCAAATAAGGAGACAACTTTTACCTAATTTAAATAAAGATAGATTTTCAAAAACATACCGAGAAAAAGAGATGACTGTAAAGTATATACATAAAATAGATATTTTAAAATGAAAGTTGGGTACAAGTTAAAAGAAAACAATTAAGGTTGTTAGGATCAGTATATAGTCTAAGATCCG